>CABHPQ010170127.1:3205-18725 GCA_902168405.1 Peromyscus aztecus
GCGTGTACCTGTGCCTGTGCCTGTGAGTGTGTGGAGACCAGAAGAGGGCCTTAGATCCCCTTTGGGATGAATTAGAAGTTTGTGGAGACTGTGAGCTTGTTATGTGGATGCTGGGATCTGAACTCGGGTCGTCATGGCTGTGCAGCAGGCACCATCGCCAGCCGCCTCTCCTTGAACAACGGCACACAGCCAGCCACTGCTATCAGTCTCTTTTCATTCTTCTGCTATCCCCATTCTAGAGAAAGCACACCAAGGCTCCATCAGGTTGTAGAGTTGCCCGTGGTCTTCATCACTTTCCTGGGATCTACAGAGCCCTCCAACGGGTCCACAGAGAGCTAGTAAGTTCCGTCGGGCCTTTGGAAAAGCGGTGCCTGGCTGGGCATTCGGTGTTCTACCACACGGTGGCGCTGCGTCCCTGCCCCAGAAGACTCTCTTTACAATGGCGCTCGGGCACCAGCGATTTATTGATTGGGATTTCATCCTCAGCCTGCAGGGCCACCTGGGCTCCCTCGGTAGCTTTAACGTGGACTCAGACCATCTCCCAGCATTCCCCAAAACAACACCAGTAAAAGCAGAGAGTTGCTCCCACTGAGTATGTTAGCCAATCAAAGGCTTGGGAAAGAAGACCCGGATTTATACTGGAGAGTCCCAAGTTCTGAGGACCCCAATTAGTAAAAAAGACGACGCCCAAATTTTCTTCCCATGTCTCCCTCTGCCGACCACAGGATATCTCCGTGGGCCACCGAAATGGTCCCCGTGTGTGTTCTCGCTGCATCTACCATTTGGGGAAATACCCATTTATTTTACCATCTGTTTTATATCTGATGACCACGGACCCAGGCTGGGGCTTAGCCCTTCTAGAGTCTCATCAAAACCAACTTCCCATCAACGAAGCTTGAAGTCTTTTTCACAGCCCATACGACATCTTCTAGTGAGCTTTAGCGGCTTCCCGATAGACTTGGCCTGTGATCTGAAGTCAGAATATAAAGCTGGGTAGGAAGCTTAGAGGTAGAGCACGGGTGCTGTACGCAAGGCCCTAGGTTTGAGTGCCTGGTGCTGGAGGATGGGCGTGCAGGCCGATGTATATCTGAAGGCAAAAGCCACAGCTTTGTTCCTAGAATAGGACACCCCCACGGCATCCTCCGCCCCTTAGCCTGGAAGAGGGTATCAAAGATCCCTGGAGAGCAAGTGGTGATGGGAAAGAGAGATGAAGAACAGGACAGGGGACTTTAGGAAGGGTGACAGAGGGCAGGCGCCACTAAGGACATTTACTCGATTTTATAGTTTTGCCTTTCTCTAAGTCTCTAGACTGAGGGCTGACATAGAAAGTCCCCTTTGGATATTTTTGCCCCTCCCCCCACATGGAATTTTCATTCTGTATCTGGGCCTGGTGGCTTATGTCCATAATCTCAGGACTTGGGGTGCTGAGAAGGCAAGACCCTGTTGCAAAAAGCAAAAGTAAATAAAAAAAAATGTTTTTAATTCACCAGCTGGTCACATAAAAATCAATTTAAATATTTTGATTTTTATATTTAAAATGCCATTTAAAAAAGATGTGGTTATTTTATTTTTGTGTGTGAATGTTTTGGTTGCATGTATGTATATGTACCATGTGTGTACAGTGCCTGCAGAAGTCAGAGAAGAGAGTGTTGGATCCCCCGGAACTGGAGTTACAGATGGTTGTGAGCCGCCATGTGGGTGCTGGAAACTGAACCTGGGCCTTCGGCAAGAGCAGCCAGTGCCCTTAACTTCTGGGCCATCTCTCCAGTCCCTTAAAATGTAACTTTTCATTCAGTAGGCAATGCAATGGACAGATTCAAAATTCAGTGTTTAAAATAGGTATCTTTGGTGCGGTTTGTTTATGTGTTTGCATTTAATATATAAACACACAGGGTCAGGGATGTAGTTGGGTTGGTAGAGTCCTTTGATGGCCAGCACCACATAGAACTGGGCATGGTGGTGTACTCTTGTAATCTCAGTACTCAGATGGAGGCAGAAAGATCAGAAGTTCAAGGTCAGGGGCCGGAGAGATGGCTCAGCAGGTTAAGGTGTCTGCTGCCAAGACTGAGTTTGATCCCTGGGGCCCACGTGGTGAAAGAAGAGAGCTGACTCCCGAAGGTTGTCCTCTGACCTTCACGAGTGCGCTGTGACGTGTTTGCATCCCTCCCCTCAAAAAAGTAAATACATATCTTAAAAGTTCAAGGTCAACCAGGAGCACTGGTGCACACCTTTAATCCCAACACTCCAGAGGCAGAAACACACACACACACACACACACACACACACACACACACACACACACTAAACATTTTATAAATGGTGACAAGAAAAAGAGCAATTCTGCTGTCAGCGTGACTGTCAAGTGCATTTCTGGATACACCTATGCAGGGGATCCTGCCTTCCAAAGAGTTCTGTAGATTTGTTGTGGAGACCCCAAGGTGATCATTGATACCAGAATTAACAAAGGTGCCTAGACCAAAGGAATAAAGAACATCCCATGCCATATCCACATGTAGTTGCCTAGGAAACATAATAAAGTCTAAGTCACTAAATGATGTCTACTCTAGCGGCCAGTGTTCCCATTCTCACCTGCACAAAATCTAGACAGTCATATGAATGAAAACAGCACTGATGGTCAAATTAAGTTCCAAACCCTTGGGAAAAGGGACGATGATACTCAGGCTGCACACCAGATAACCATGTCACGACAAGCCGGAGGATGTTTGGGGAAAGGGGACATGGCTCCTTCAGGTGTAAGATGCTGTCTCCCAGGGAAATGGAAGGAACCGGGTTGCCCCTGTGGGCTGCTTCTCATCCTGGAACCAGCAGGGGGCAGCATTGCCCTCCTCACAAGACAATGCGTAAGACTTGAGAAAAGATCTTTGTTGAGTTGCACTCCACGTTCCTGGACCAGAAGGGATCAGGAGAAGGAGGGTGCTAAGCGTCCAGGAAGGAAAGGGCTTGGAAAGAGAGCGAAAACCCTGTTCCGCTTCTCAAAAACAAAGCAACAGCAAAATCCACACGGATCAGCTTAGGGGGGTGGTCCCGGCTGTGCGGACACATGAGGACCCATGCTTGAGTACTCAGGGTGAAGGGTGGCCATGTCCTTTTCTGCCACCACCATATCGTATCCGTCTGGGAGGAAGTAGTTTGGGGTCCAGAAGGCCAGGACCTCATCTTCTGTTGGAGAGACCAGTGGGAAATCCTTTATTTCTGTGTATGTAGTAGGACTGGAAATTTAATCCACACTTCAGCTCCTCTGTGCAGAGAAAAAAAAAAAAAAGGAACTTCCTTATTTATTAATTTATAACCAAACTGGCCTTTCTCCCAACCCCTCCATAATGATTAGTGAGAAAAACAATTAAATGTTCAATGTGATTTAAACGTCATGGGACCTGACAACTTAGCCTGTCCCATGGAGCAATCTTAACTCTCTTACATAAAAGCGCTTAGCTCTCGGGTTACTTTCCACGTTTTTTTTCTCACTGACATGGTGTTAGGATGTGTGGACAGACAGGGACCACTGAGTGACATCTGGCAAGAGGAAGGAGTTGGGGTTTGGGGGGGGGGGATGGTGACTGCCGATTTCCCAGCCAGCACTGCTGTCACCCCTGACCACTGAGACACTTGAGCCGAGTTTACATAGCCCGTGGTCCAGTCCCTCCTGGGATGGCTGGAACCCCACTGAACCCGGGTCCCTTGTTGCCTGTGGAGTTCCCTTGCCGGATTGCTGTGTCCTCAGTTCGGCAACCAGGCCTTGTGGGAGTTGAAGCTGGCTTGTGAAAGTGGCATTTCTGAGGGTCCTCTGCCCTGCTTTGGAACCCTGTGGTCACAGGCAGAGGCCAGGGTGGTTTGGAGCAGCTGGGAGGCTGCTGCTTTTTTTTTTTTTTTTTTTTTTCCCAGAGTTCCAAGAGAGGTCAGGAACATGGACCGTCTCCAGAGAGGACCCAGTAGGCCAGATGTGATCATCTGGTTCCCTCCCTCCTATTCCCTTCCACCATCTCCCATCTCCATAGACAGGAGAGGACCAAATGCTTTCTTCTCTGGCCTGGGCATCTATTACATAAAACTTCACGGTCACACCCAAGGAGACAGAGGCAGGAATCCAGAAAAATATGCTCTCCAGAGAACAGGCTGTGTAACGGACTGGTTTTTAACTTGCTGCCAAATATTGCAGCATCTCTCTTTTCTGTAACAAATCCCAGTCCTATGCAGGGATGGATGTCTCAGGCCAGTGAAGATGAGGGCCGTGGGGTCCTCATCAAGGCAAAAGAGAGAAAGAAGCGCACTCATAAAATCTCAGTCTCCGGTATGCTCAAAATGTTAGCACTCTGGATAGCAGAACCCACGGAAACAACAGATACACTGTAGGCTCCATCCACGGGGGGCGGGGTGGGGGGACCCCACTCCAATGCTGATTTAAAATCTGCCCTTCCCAGGGAGGATGCGTTCAGTGTGGGTCAGAGCCCACTCAGATGGGGAGGGAGTTGTGGAGACATCCACTGTGAAAAGATGGCCTAGCTGATCAGGAATCCTCCCTGGCAGAGGCAGGTCATATGGTCGTGAGATGAAAGGATGCGATTGGTGGACTCTGGTCCAGGCTCCTTATGTCCATGTCCTTTCCTATTGGATGAGAGACGATACAGGCAGTTCAGCCAACCGAGGGTCTGGGAAAAGGCAGATGGCAGGTACAGCCCATTACTTTGCCTTGGTGCTAAGGGACAGGTAACTCACACTGTGAGACGTTGTCTCCCACAGCCCACTGGAAGGGGGTCACTCTGGGTTGGGCTAAAGCAGGTGGCTATGTTTGTGGGTACTCCGTAGCCAAGTGTGCTCAGTCATCCATACCCTTGTGAATATGTGTGTGTGCCTGTGTAAAACCTATCGAATTCCCAGTGTCTGTTCCATTCAACACACAACAGTGCCAGAACTTTTTATTACCATTGGCTGTACAGACACTTCCAGAAACACAGAGACCCAGATGTGTTCACCATTCATCATCAAAGACATACAGATACCACATACTTTTACACCAATGGCCAGTTTTATGCCAACTTAACACAAGCTAGAGTTATTAGAGAGGAGGGAGACTCAACTGAGGGGAAAAAATGCCTCCATAAGATCGGGTTGTAGGCAAGTCTGTAGGGCATTTTCTTAATTAGTGATTGATGGGGGAGGTCAGCCCATTGTGGGTGGTGCCATCCCTGGGCTGGTGGTCCTGAGTTCTATAAGAAAGCAGGCTGAGCAGCAAGTCAGTGAGCAGCACCCCTCCATGGCCTCTGTATCAGCTCCTGCCTCCAGGTTCCTGCCCTGCTTGAGTTCCTGCCCTGACTTCCATTGATGATGTGGAAGCATAAGCTGAATAAATTGTTTCCTCCCCAAGGTTCTTTGGTCATGGTGTTTCATCACAGCAATAGTAACTCTAACTAAGAGAACCAATATGTACACCTGATTCCATACCTGGGGATGTGGAGATACACAGGCCCATGTAATAATTATACCTAATATCTATCAGGAACTTATTGCCCTGTAGACATTATATAACACTATAAAGAGATTAAGTGGCTTAATCTTGACAACAGTGTCACGAGTTAATGATTATTATTTGCCACACTTAACAGATGGGCGAATGGACACAGAGTTAATAATTGGTAAACTTGCGAATCAAGTCCAGGCTGTCTGGTTTCGGAGGCAGCAGATGTAGCCAGTGTCTCTCTTCTGCTGTCTTGCTCATAGACACTCTAGTAATAGACTTAAGCACAGAGTTGTACACAGGTGTCTGTTCTCTCGTGGGGCTTCGGACAGAGGCCAGGTCTCAGATTTCAGGTAGTTATGTTAGGCTTTGGCCTTGGAGGATCTCAGGGCCACTGGCCTCTTCCCCACCGCATCCTCTGCGTGCTGGAGAGGTAGCGGGTGATTGGCTTCATTTTTCAATGCGTTCTTCAAGCTAGCTCGTCTCCCTCATCTTCCTATCAAGGCTGAGTCTCCTCTAGCTGGAGACTTTCAAGTGGGCCCAGCTGGGAAGTTCCTTGAGCTTCCAGAGGGTTGGGAGAGAGGTCTGTCCACAACGAGAGGGACCAGGAGAGCCAGCTAGCCTGGCAGCTGTGGACTGCCTTTGAAGTCTCATCATGGCCCCTGGCTAAGTGGTCATGGGTTTGAGAAGGGATGAGGGAGTGAACCCTCACTAGAGGAAGGCTCCCACGGCCAGTGCAAGCTGGGGAGCCCCACACAATCAAGGCCAGTCAGGACTGGCTCTGCTGAGTATGGCGTCAGAGCGGAGTCTCTCTGGAAAGGGATGTACCCAAGTCACCCTGTAGTCTCCAGTCTCGGGTCTTAAACCTGAGCCAGGGTCATTGTGTCAGAGAACAAGGCTCCGTGGCAGGGAAGATGGAGGCTTCTTAAGCATGTTTATTATGGATATTGAGGATCTTCTTATGTATCCCAGGCTGCTCTGCGGCATAGAGTCGTCCCACCTCAGCCTCTGGAGTGCTGGGATTAGAGCCTTGTTCAACACACTTCCGGAACAACTGAGACATGGCTTGGTGGGACACAGGAAGCACTTCTGGACTGGAACCCCAGAACCCCACGGCCTGTAGGTCACCGAGAGTCCTCCCACCTCTGCCTTGCATGGTACCTCACGCCGCCAACTATTCTCTCTATTGCACACGTGAACTTTCCTGGTGCCACCCTCTGTCCTTAGAACTTTACCTGGGTTTCCCATCGAAACCTAACAACAGTTGACAAGGCCCTATCCTCCATCTCCTCCTCCTTTCTCCCTCTCCACACGCCCTACTTCCTCCTTATTTTAGCCAATGGGAAATGGAGGCACAAAGGAATTAAAGTCTTTGCCTGAAGCCCCAAGTTAGGTGGGGGAAGGGAACAGGCTCACCCTTTGCTGCAAGCCTGGTCCTTGTCATGAGGCTTGGTCACTGTCCCAGCTGTTCACCAGTGTGCCATCTACGGTGACCCCCCCATGCTGGAAGGAAGCACTTGTCTTGGGGTCCAGATTATCTATCTGTGTAGCCCTGTGGGTCTAAGACACACATGTGCTCCTGGCCGTGGACACACCTTGGCTTTTCTGGCCTCAGAGAGGCGGCCATTGCTACCATCTCTTCAGTTCAGCTCCCTCACCCCCATTCCTCTCCTCACCAAGGGAGGGACAGCTTCTTTCCACCTCCGTTTTGTTAAGAGAAGACTAAACTTTCTTAGAAACGAGTCTTGGAGGCTGTGAGGGAGAGGAAACACACCCTAGACTGTACAAATAAATGTGTGGGGAGCCTGGATCTCTACTCATTCTCACTGGGCTTCACCATGTGGAGGCTCCCAGCTTGCACTGGGGCCTGGCTCTAGACCTGGGGCCTTCAGAAGACCTGAGGTCCTCTGGTGCAAATCAGGCTTTGGGGCAGCCTTGGACTTGCTTAGCTCTGCTGTGTTCCCTTACCATGGCCCAGGCCATTTCAGATTTGACCAGTGGAGTAGCGTCTGCCCGAGAAAGCAGACGGGTGGACAGTTCAGGATGCTGCTTCATCAAGGCTCCTCCCTGGTCTCCTCTGGTCAACCCAGTGCTCCCTCTGGCCTCAGCGAGTGCTCAGCTTCTCTTCTGACTGTCGAAGCCCTTTGGACACTCATGTCATCAGTTTAAGGGAAACGCAGTCCTTATGTCTCCGTACTTAGATGTTATAAATCAAGTTAACTGATTTCACATGACGTGAGCCAGGGGTGGCGGCTCACATTCATAGATCAGCACTCAGGAGGCCGAGAATGGCAGGACTCAGTGAGTTTAAGGGCAATGGAGGCTGTACAGTGATACTCCCCCCACCCCCGACTCAAATAAATAAATAGATGAATGGATGGATGGATGGATGGATGGATGGATGGATAGATAGATAGATAGATAGATAGATAGATAGATAGATAGATAAAGAGTCAGGGAGATGGTTCAGTGGCCTGATGACTTAAATTCCATCCCAAGGACCCACAGTGTGAGGACAGAACCGAGTCTGGAAAGTTGTCCTCTGACTGCCGTGTATGTGCCTTGGTATATGTACCCCCAAATAATAGCTAATAAGTTAAAAATGGAAAAGAAGCCACATGTGGTGGTGCACACATTTGATCCCGGCTCTCGGAGGCAGAGGCAGGCAGATCTGTATGAGTTCAAGGCCAGCCTGGTCTACAGAGTGAGTTCCTGTCCAGCCAGAGCTATACAGTGAGGCCTTGTCTTTAAATAAATAAAGACAAAAATAAAACTAAGAAAAAAAATGTAATAAAAGCCATAAAAAAGAGATGAAATCAAAATGGCATAATTGAAAATACATATAAAGTGATGAGTTTTATTTTTGGTTGTGAGCCTACCCTTTAACGGCTGAGCCATCTCTCCAGCCCAAGTGATGAGTTTTAAATGAATGAACATATGTAAGATATAGAAGATGGCAAGGTTTAGTTACTAAGAATATCAAAGTTCTGATTATGGGCAGTGATATTTGGGCAAGTTATAATATATATACATAATTATATATAACATATATTATTATATAATGCGTGTACAATAATATAATGTGTATTTTATATATATATATAATTTATAAATTAGCACATAGTTCTTTTCTAACTCCAGTTTCCTTCAGTGCTAGTAAAATTGCTAATCATGTTTTTGTAGGTAGGAACTCCTAATTTGCATTCCAGTGATAGGAATGAACTAAAGCACTAACACTAAGATAAAGCTATATTTGAGACTGTTTTGATTATGAGTTCCTGCATAGCAAACTGCTCCCCAACTTGGTGGTTTAAAACAACCTCCATGCAGTGATGGGGAGGGTCAACCCAAATGAAGGGTGTAAGATGTCTTAAGGAAGCCTGTAACTTTGCATGCTAATTTTAAAAATGAGAGGCTGGAGAGATGGCTGCGTGGTTGAGAGCATCTATAGAAGATCTGAGTTTGGTTTCCAGCACCCATGTTAGGCAGCTCACAAGTCTCCAGAAATCCAGCTCCAGGGAATCTGATGCCCTCTTCTGGCCTCCTTGGGCACTCACACTTACATGCACACACACACAATTTAAAAAAAAATCTTTCAAAGTGAATAAATAACAAAGAAAAAAATTGGAATTTGAAACAAAACCAGAATAGCCACCACTGTTATCTCTTGTGGTGCTGGGAGCCCAGTGGGCTTATCAGGGAGGGCATCTGCCACTGTTCTTGCTTGGGAGTCTCAGGCGATCATGGTTAGGGAAGGGTGTCTGGGATCATAGGAGGCTGGCTGGACTGAAAGCAGGCAGCACTGGCCTTTTCCCTCTCCCCAGGATGTCTGTGGACCTCTCTGTAATGGAGCAACTGGCTTCTCCAGTGAGGTAGCTGGAAGTCTTGCAAGGTGCTCATGACTCCCAGAAGTGAGTGTTTAGGAAGGGGAAAGGGGGAGCTGGCAGTATTCTGAAAGAGCGCTTCCAAACTTAAGCAACTTATTTCCAGCACATTCCATTTGTTAGCATGAGTCACAGGCCAGCTCAGACTCACTCACTGGGGAAGGAGTACACAGGACTGAAACAATGAAGTGTTCTCTGGGGCATTCTTGAGAAGGCCGGTACCTCTAGGCTGGATGTGGTAAATGGAGAGAGAGAGAGAGAGAGAGGACGGAAACCTGCGGCCTTTGCTTTGGGGCCTTCAGAAGGCAGAAGCTGAGTAACATTGAGGAGAACATGGTTGGAGTCCTGGGACCCAGGAGGAAATCTGAGCAAAGGACGCCTGAGATCATCACTGGCCGATGGGAGGCCAGGGCCTTCACTGACATGGCGGGAGAGAGCATCCTGTCGAAAGCAATTTCCGAGCAACACTGTGAAAGCACCCTGGAGCTTCTCCGAGCTGACTTTGTCGGGCGCAAGAGCCATGACCGTGAACTAAGGAAGGCGCTGTTCCACTTTGGAGCAGAACTGAGGAAATCTAAGGAGGTAGTCATGCTGCTCCAGCTGAAGGCTCTCAACGGAAGAACAGGCTTCAGGGCAAAGGCGCAAGTCGGGGTGCTGCCAGTAAATTGTGGGCTGAGATGCAGAGGAAGCCAAGGGTGTGGCTGTAAATCCTTCAGTAATGCCTCAGTAACACTCAAGGGCATGTCTTGGAGGCCTCATGGTAGACAGCAAGGCTTCTGAAGACCTTGCAGATACTGTCTTAGCTCTACTGGACAGCACAGCTTCTAAGGACTTCAACGGGCCCCTTCCTGGTGGCTTAAGTCAAGATAAGCCCTAAAGTAAATAAATAAATGGTTGTGGCTTTTGCCTAATGGAGGAAGTTAGAATATGATATATAAAAGCTTACAGGAGCTAGAGAGATGGCTCAGAGGTTAAGAGTGTTTATGGTCTTGTAGAGGATCCGAGTTCCTTTCCCATCACTCACATTGGGCATCTCATGGCCTCTGGTTTCTCCAGATGCAGGGGATCATCTACTGTCTTCTGGCTTCCATGGTACTGCACTCACGGGCAGATGCCCCTCCACACATTTACACATAGTTAAAAACTGAAGGGAAAAAAGGAAGCCCACAAAGTTTTAAAAATAATTCTACAAGTTGGACCAAAAGATGTATAGCTCAAATAAAGAAGCCTCTTGGCGGCAGCTATTAGTTATTTCTTATGAAAAGGAAGGACAACTGTCTTAGTTTGCTCTCTGTCCCAAAGCAGCTTGGAGAAGAGAGGATTTATTTGGCATGGACACCATGAGTACAGTACAGTCCATCACCGAGGGAAGCCAGGGCAGGAACTCAAGCAAGGCAGGACCCTGACGTGAAATGAAGCAGGGACCTTGCAGGAATGCTCATCCCCACGGCTTGCTCAGCCTGTTTTCTTACAATCCAGGACCACGTTCCCCGGGGGTGGCACTGCCCACAGTGGGCTGGGCCTTTCCAGGTCAACTATTAGTCAAGAAAGTGCCTGCAGGCTTGTCTATGGGCCAGTCTGATGGAGGCAATTCCTCCGTGGAGGTTCCATCTGCAGAGATGACTCCAGCCTGTGTCAGGTTGACAAAAAGCTAACCAGCACAATAATGAAGGGTTTGGAGCCAGGAAAACACTTCTGGAAGAGAGAAAGTAGACCTAATGAAGGAGTTGGTGGCGTGTGTGTAGCTGGGTTGCAGGCTTGCTCTTCCCTTTGGGAGACGAGCACCCACTACGTTTCCACTGTACCTGCCTGTCCCACTGTTGTGCCATGAATGTGGGAAAATAACTGGTCTCTTAGCTCACAAATCTTAGGACCAAGAAGAACCATGCCCAAAGGGTCGCATGTGCACCTATACCCCACTTAGATGCTTAAGTCTTGGTTTTGGAACTTGAGTCCGAGACTGTTTAATGACCTTGGGGGTTCTTGGTGGGCAGGTGGATTTGCACATTAGAGGAAGGTGATTCATTGGGATCAGACATGGGTAATTGGTCTTCAAAGACAACCCCCTCAACGCTACTTCTTGCTATTAGCCACTTGTGTGGTCCACTCCTTTAAATCTGGGTTGTCTCTGTGACTTACTTTGGACCCACAGAAGCAGTGACCATGATGCTACATGCCTTCTAAGTATCGGTCATAAAAGGCTTTTGGTTTCTACCTGGGGTCTTAGAATACTCCCCATGGGCTGAGTGGTGGCGACGTACTCCTTTAATTCCAGCACTTGGGAGGCAGAGGCAGGCGGATCTCTGTGAGGTTGAGGCCAGCCTGGTCTACAGAGTGAGCTCTAGGACAGCTAGGGATGTTACACAAAGAAACCCTGTCTCAAAAACAAACAAACAAACAAACAAATAAACAAACAGAGGCAGAGGAAAGAGGATGTAGATGCTGCCATCTTGGATGCACTATACCGTCAAGGCTGCATTTGGCTTCAGGCTTCAGGCCCTGCTGCCGCTTGATTGCGTGAGAAATTCACATCACCAAGCAACCACCTCTCACCCTCAACTGACAGACCTGTGAAAGAGCCAAAATAACTCATTGTGAGCCACTAAGGTTTGGGGTTGATTATACAGAGGCGGCGAATCAGCCCAGGAACGTCACCCTATTTTAATTTTAAAACTGCAGGGTAAACTGTAAAAGATCCAAATTTAAGATTGCCTCTCATGTAAAAATGTGTGTGTGTGTGTGTGTCTACTTGTATGGGTGTGTGTGTGTGTGTGTGTGTGTGTGTGTGTGTGTGAGGGCCTTGTGGGGTGTCTTTCTCAGTTAGTCCCACGTTATTTTTTTTGAGACAGAGTCTCTCCTTGAGCCTGGAGCTTACTAATTTGGTCAGATTGGTTGATCATCACATTACACACAGTCCTGTTGTCTCCTCTCTAGTGCTGGGATTCCAGATGCTCACAGCTGTGCTACACCTGGATGCTTGGCGATGGGAGTCAGGTCCGCAGCCATTTCCCCAGTGAACCATCTACCCACCCCTTCTCATGTAAACTTTAAAAATGCTGTCTTCAGAGCCGCTGAGACGACTCACCAAGTAAAGGCGCTTCACCACCGGGCTTGAGGACCTGAGTTCGATCCCCAGAAGCCACAAGGTAGAAGGAGAGAACTGACTCCTGCAAGTTGCCCTCTGTGCTGTGGTGTGAATGGACATACACAAACCTAAAATAAATAGACAAATAAATAAGTGTAATGAACAATGTTGTCTTTAAAAACCTTCCGGATGACTGCTCGCTCTTTTCCTCACTCCCATGACAAAATGACTGGTAACGGTGACGTCAGGAGCAAAGGTTTATCTTGGCTCACGGTTACAGGTGGGTTATATAGAACCCATGAGGCACCGTGACAGGAATGTGTCACCATGACTGGCCACCAGGCATTAACAGTCAGGAGGCAAAGAGCGGACAGGAGATGGGGCTGGGCCACAGAACATCAGTATCCGCCCACAGTGACCCACTTGATCAGGGATCCGCCTCCTGAAGTTTCCACAACCTTCCAAGACAACCCCATTAGCTGAGGACCAAGGGTCACATGTGTGAGCCTGTGGAGGACATCCAGTATTCAAACCACAACATTTGTCTATGAAAATTTCAAACTGGTGAGTTTCATCAAGCACATATAAAGCTCAATAAAAAAATGTTTAAGTGAGGCTGACTTTGAGCTTGAGTTTTGAAATTTTAGTGATGCCTTAGTAGACATTTTTATAATAATAAACCATTCGCCACTGTGGTGTGGCTCCATGTCTGGTTAGCTGCCAATGGAAAGAGTCAGTCCCACATGTCATGTGTTTGTACCTTGAGATGCGTATGTGCAAATGTAGGTGAATCATAAATTATGCATCCCGGAAAATGTTCCACGCCTGCGATTTGCAAATGTAACAAACACCGGGTTGATCTGCCGGGACCTATGGGAGAAAACGTGTGTTTTACCACTATCAGGGAACACCGCTGTCACACACGCTATTTGTGAGAGAGGACTTGACTGATAAATCTGGTTTTTTTTTTTTTTTCTTTTACCCACCTCCACCCTTCATTCTTTCCTACCATTGCTAATGTGAGAGGCAGTTTAATTCATGGTTCACATAACATGCGGACTCAGGCTCCTGTTGACTCAAGGACTTAAAAGCGTCAGCCGTGAGAGTGGATGCTTACTTAGAGCTGGAGACCTTGTGTGCTGAGGTTGAGTGTTGGATTCCAAGGAAGACAAGGATCAGTGTGCTTTTATATCACAAGTGTGCTTGCATGTGTATGTGTGTGTGCATGTGTGCACCTATGTGTGAAATATGGGTCCTTCCACCTCTCGGAGCAGAATGGGGCTTCTTCTGCCTGTTGCTTCCAGCTCTTTGTCCACGCCTCTCTGCTTCTTTCCCGGATGTCTATGGGCCTCTGCTCCTGGGGAAATGCATTTTTACTCTGATTTAGTTCTTTGGCTTAAACTTGCAAGCATGGGCAACCCTTTGACATTGCGACACAGCACTGTCTACAAAATTCACACCCGAGAACCACACAGTTGAGTCACAAAAAAAAATGCACCAAATATCTCATGATGTTTTATGTAAGGTTATGATTTTGTGTTGGTCCACATTCACAGCTGTGCTGCGGCACATGTGGCCCATGGGCTGTGGCTTGGCCATGTCTAGGAGAAGCATATTTCACTTATTACCCATGTGTACTAGTTGGGACTTTTTTTTTTTTTAGCTCTGAGTGACCAAAGACCAATTCAAATAGGCTTGTGTTAAAAGGGCACACATAGATTCTCAGGACTGGGAGGTCAGAAAGCTTGGGCTCAAATTGGTTTTCAAGAGTGCTTGTTGAGGAGCCTTTTGATTGACAGGTAACCCCACCAGTCCTAGAGTGTATACGTGTGTAGAGGGATGCAATTCCTCCAAATAAGGGATCTGGGAAGTAGCAAGTCTTCTGTATCTCATAAACTCCTGGGTCCCTGGGCCAGACTCCTCAAGTAGGTCGGTAGTGGGCACCGCCTTCCTGAAGCTCTCTGCTACCTGAAGCGGATTCCTCGCTTACTCCTGTTTCAAAACTTCCAGTCCTTCATGGCTCCCTCAGTGCTGGCGTGACTTCCGCTTCAGGAGAGCAGACGTGAATGATTGACATCCCAAGTCGAAGAGGGTAGGAGGCTTTCTCAGCACTGATTCTTACCTCCTCTGGTATGTCGAACCCTCAAGGATACCCCAGGGACGGGTCCTAAGAATTTTACCGCTGTGACTTTGCAATATCGAAATGTCTACAGACCGAAGAAACAGTTCTGCTAAAGCCACCGGCAGCCATCTCCCACAGAGCTCTGCCAAGAGGGCCTCGTGGATAGAGCCACTCAGGAATGGCCTCTCAGCCTCTGCAGGGTATTTCACTCCGCATAACAGCTCCTCCACAAGAACAGGGTCCTCAGAAGTGGGTTTCCTCCCTGAGTCTCCCTTCCCTCTGTTCACTGTCCACTGACCCTCGAAGCTGAGTGGGGGCTGTTCCTGCCTCTGACCCCCCATGAGCCTGAGTCCCTAGAGTTTCCTGACACACACTCCCAAAGCTTCATCAAGTCTGATGAAAACTCACCCTAGGGAGGGAAGGGGGGGCGTTGCTGCTAAGGCATGTGTGCAAGCTGCCTGCCTGGGCTCTATTCGGCCTGCTGCTTGCCAGCAGCCAAGCTGGCCTCAGCTTGCACTCATGGAGTTTGTGGATGTGTGTGGGCCACGCCGTGGGCCAGGACACTCCTGCTGGGCTAGGTCATCTCCTTCGGGGTCTTCCTGCTGGCTCTGGTCTGAGCAATTCTCTTTCCACCTTCCTGCGTCCCTCTTACTTCTTTCCCTTCAAGTATTTCCCCCTTCCGGTCTCCTCTTGTGTTCCTTTTCTCTTTTCCCGAAATAAGGATGGGTCAACAAAGCTTGCCACTAAAAAAACCGCAGGTTCAGTCATGTTGCTGTGTGTGAGCATGCCTGTGTGTGTATGTGTTTGTGTGGCAGGGGATACACAGAAACCTTAGATTTCATTCACCAGGCACCGTCCACCATTTATTTATTCTTTTCCTTCCTTCCTTCCTTCCTTCCTTCCTTCCTTCCTTCCTTCCTTCCTTCCTTCCTTCCTTCCTCCCTCCCTCCCTCCCT
>CABHPQ010170128.1:462-11674 GCA_902168405.1 Peromyscus aztecus
TGTGTGTGTGTGTGTGTGTGTGTGTGTGTGTGTGTGTGTGTGTTTCTGGAAACCACCTCATTAAGCAGAAAAGTTGTTAAGTTCTAACATCTCCTTTAGACAATCCCTTCTAGCTACTTTATGGAAGCAGGAGAAGGGCAGAAGTAGACATGCAGGCAAAAAGACATGTTAGGAGGCTGTTGGAAGCATCCTGTCAGGGGTTGGAGCCATAGGTCGGTGGTTGAGCATTTGCCTAGCATACGCAAGACCCCAAGTTTGGTTTCCAGTGCTGTGAGATAGATTCCAGCAAGGAACAGCAATGACTTGTGTTGGGTGGCAATCGGAGACCTGGACGAACTGAAAGCAGAGTCCATGGTTTACACTGATGCTTTTGAAAGTTCGTGAAGAGTTCTTTCTCAAGGTCTGTGCCTGAGCTCTGAGAAGGACGGGGTTGTCTTCCATAAGACGCCTCCTCAGCCTTGCCTACATTGCTCTGCTTTGTGCACTCAACACGTTGTTGTTTATAAACTGCTACTGTTGTGTTGTCTGGGGCCCTCCCTTGCAATAAGCTTTAGAAATGGCATTGCCAGAGTCACTGCACAAGTACCCCGACCTGACTCAGGACTGAGACGTCTACTCAGTCTTTTCATATTACCCTCCCTTGCCTCTTCAAGCGCCCTGCTCCAACAGTAATCCGCTGTCCTCTACCTGATTGATTTCTCTGTGTCGATGGGGTCCTATCCACCAGAACACAAAGGTGAATTTGCCGTTCATCTTTGGAACAGAACAAAGACCCCCATCCTCCCAGGACCCCGGCATCTTCTTCCAACGTTTACTCCATTTCTTTGTTTCTCTCCGTAAGAAGACAGAGAGGTCTCTGCTTACCATCCTAAGATCTCCACCTTCTGTCTTCTTCTCATTGCTCCTCAACAGGGCGGCTGCCTCTGTTTCTCCATGGAAACTCACTGTGGCAAGTTATCAGAGACAATGGCCAGCTGCAAAAAAAGATTAAGTCTCAAAGATAACATTATTAGACCTCCCACCAGCATCTGGTGCTGTGGGATGTTCTGTATGGCAAATGTGGCTAATAAAACACTGATTGGCCTGTGGCTAGGCAGGAAGTGTAGGCGGGACTAACAGAATAAAAAGAACAGGAAGGCAGAGGGAGTCACTATCTGCCAGCCGCCACCAGGACAAGCAGCTTGTAAAGATGCCGGTAAGCCACGAGCCATGTGGCAAGGTATAGATTTATGGAAATGGACTAATTTAAGCTATAAGGACAGTTAGCAAGAAGCCTGCCATGGCCATACAGTTTGTAAGCAATATAAGTCTCTGTGTTTACTTGGTTGGGTCTGAATGGCTGTGGGACTGGCAGGTGAAAAAGATTTATCCTGACCGTGGGCCAGGCAGGAAAACTCTAGCTACAATCTGGCTCACTACAAATGCCAGACTCATTCCAGGTCTCTCTGCAATGAGTTTCCTTCTTCTTCTTCTTCTTCTTCTTCTTCTTCTTCTTCTTCTTCTTCTTCTTCTTCTTCTTCTTCTTCCTCTTCCTCTTCCTCCTCCTCCTCCTCCTCCTTCTCCTCCTCCTCCTCCTCTTTCTCCTCCTTATCCTCCTCCTCCTCCTTCTTCTCATTCATTGTCTTTTAAAGCCATTGAGACTTTAGTTACCATAGCCCTGTGATGTCAACCCTGTTCTGAGTTTGTGGTACAAGCTCTCAACTCTGGTTGAGGTGAAAAATAATTTAAGAAAATGGCATTTCTCAAGCAGTATCTATCCAATACATACTTGATACATGGCCTCCTATTAAAACCTCGTCTAATCCTCACAATAACCCTGTAACATAAATTGTAGTCCTGTTTTATTGACAGCAATACTAAGGCTTGAAGAACCTAAGACCTACCCAAGGTCTGGCAAGCAGTGATTATCAGACGAACCCTCTGACCTCGCATTTTCCTAATTCCACATAATCAGACACTTTTTAATAACCCCACACTGCATTTATAATAGAAGTTGGGTGAGAAGGCATGGGAAATTTCAAAAGAATCTTTCCGAAGTTTTTCCAGCTATACAAATCCCTGCTCCTCCTGAACCAAGTTCCTCACTGCCTTTTTAATCCTAAATTAAAATTTTACCCTCTAGGACATCTCTGGGTTCCTTTACCAATCCTGTTTCTCAGTCTATGTGAGCTGGGGAAGGGAGCATGATCCTATTTACCCTGTCAGAAGTCATCAGGATGAAATATGAACACAGTTGGTGCTCAGTAGGTGCTCATTATTACTGTGTCGTTATTGTTATTACTGTCGCCCAGCCTTTGTTATTATTACCATGATTAATGGGCACCAGTTGCTAAAGGCTTTCTCAGGCGTGGTTTCATTTGGCCCGCTTCTCTTCACCCTGAGATGCGTGGACCACAACAGCAACGGGAAAACAATGCAGATAGCACTGTTCCTACGTAAGTAACTGAATCTGCGCTCTAGCTGCAATCTTGTAAAGCTCATTCATAATGCAAAGGTACAACGAATTCCATCCACATCACGGCTTTCCATTTTCCCTAGCTCATTGCTCGAAGTCACACATTATAAATTGCCTTTTATGTTATCTCTCTATTCCAGTAAACCCTTCCCCTAATCCTTTTACCCTGCCCAGAGCCCATGCTCTAGGGCTGCCTACAACTGCCCTCCGGAACAAAATGGGCTGCTCTTTGTAAAGCTATCGATCCCTATAAACTACTTTATTAGGGGTCATTATTATTCTGTTTCTAATCACCACTTTAATTAAAGTTTTATCATCCACATTAAAAAGGGTATACGACTTTTAACAGGCTGGATGTCTTGCTCTCAGCCGTGAAGCATTCAGGCAGAATAGCCAATAGACTCTTAGTTAGCTTCAAGGACTTTCTGTAGCCCATCTTCCTCCAGGAAACAAGTGTGTGAGTGAGAGTGGAGGCACAATTCATTGAGTCCTCTCCTTGGTGGCTTCTTTGTTTCCTGGTCTTGGGAACCTCCAGACATGAAGTGCCCAAACTCAACGATCACAGCCTTGGAGCTATCTAAGTCACATTATTGGAAATGCTCACCTCCCTCAAATGGTCTGTAAATTCAAAAGGGGATATTGATCGAATCTCCAAAACTTCCTTCAAGTCCACATTTCTTCTAATGCCCACTTGAGTGAAATCTACTTCTCTTTGGGGAGTTTCTCCACTCACAGGAATCAAAATAATAAAACAGAATCAGTTGCTTCTCTGGCCGAATGTAGATCCAGAAAAAATCATTTGCTGTTTGTCTGCCCTGCCCCCACCTAAGCTGAGGGTTTTTGTTTGTTTGTTTGTTTGTTTGTTTGTCTTTGTTTTTTTTAAGAGAAAGGGCCTGTCTTTGTGTTGTATCTATAGCACCAAGCCCAGTGCCTAGAACACAATGAGTCTTCAAGGAGTCAGAAGTACCTGATGGTCTCTGAGGTCAAGCCTATAAATGGAGAGTGACATGGAACAAACATAAGTTCTTCCCTGCAAGGCCATCTTTTCTCCTGTCTCTTAAAGAGTAAACAAGAAAGCGCTCACAACAGCATTTTTGCTAGAAGCCTGAATAAGGAAGCCACTGAGTTAACAAAAAAAATGCAGTATGTTGATACAATGGAACATAAAAATGCCCTACAATGGGAAGAGAATTTGGACACATGGATAAATGTTGAGGCCATCATGCTAAGTAAAGTGGAACAGTTACAATCCAGATGCTTTTTATAAGTGGGAGTATGTTGTATATATTAGTTCCACTTATAGTAAGTATTTGGAGTAGTTGGAGTCATAAAAGAAGGCACAATGACAAACGCCAAGGGTCAGAGTGAAGAAAGAATTGGGAAGCTGGTATTTGGTGGTATTTGATAAGTTATTGTTTGATGGAGTTCTGTTTGAGTAGATGAAAACTTTCTCAAGATGGATGATGGTAATGGTTAGATAATACTGTGAATGTATTCAATGCCATTGACCTGTACAAAGATGTGCTTACAATGGCTAACCTTAGGTTGTGTATATTTTACCACAATTTAAAATACAGTGAGAAAGCATTCTTAGTACTTCCAAGACTAGGAGGTTTTTTTGCGGTAACCAGATCTTTTCTAAATGCCCTCTTTGGGTCCAAGGATGACTAGCCACAGAAGAGGACATGTATGAACTGAATCCATCCTCTCATCCTGTGGACAGTGAGTGCCTGTGTGTATTAAGAGACATAGCTACTGAGCTAGAGTGTACCCATGTGCCTGGGCTGTGGTTCCAAGAGGCTGCAAGTTGCCATCCCCATATCCCCATGATGTTCTGTCTTTCTTTTTACCATACAAAGTCACTGAGTTTCTTGAGTCATGGGAGTACATCCCTTGCTCAAGGCTCTGTCACCATTCAACAAAGGGACTGGTATCATTCTGCTCCCCCACCCCAAACACTACTCAAATCATCCCTTAACCTCTAATGACAGTTATTATTCCAGAAAGCTCAAGATAGGCCTAGAGAGCTACCTGGAGAACAAACATCATCTCCCCCTACAAGGCTAGACTTGTCTTGTGCACAAATTGTAAGTAGTTGCCAAAAAATTTAACGACCAAGATAAATATTGTATATATATTAAATTATATATAATATTCTTACATATTAAATATTATGTATGCATATAGTATTACACTACATAACCCAAACCTCCACCTTTCAGACCTTTGGGCAACTCCCCCAACAGATAGCTGGGGCCCACCTGCTCATCAGAAAAAACACCCCTGAATCAGCCCATCGTCACTCCTCTGAGAATAGGGGAGTGAGGCAACTGTTACAGACATGATGTTTCTTTCCCCTTCCTTCCAATGCACATGTTGAAGTCTTAAGCTCCAGTGTCAGTGTATAAGAGGACAGAGCCTTCAGGAAGGGAGGGCTTCAAACCTCACTGATGAAATTAGTGCATAAAAAGAGATTGCTTCTACCATTGGAAGACGTGGCGAGAAGTCAATGACCCATGACCAGAAGCTGATCATGCTGTTGCCCTACTTGGACTTCCAGAACCAAGAGAAATAATTACCAGTTATCCATAAGCCACCTCATTCAAGGCACGTTGTCATAGCAGCCTTCTTTCCCATACAGCTGGCCACCCCTGCCACTGACCTGAGGGACTGTACTTACCTCTTCCATGCCTGCACCTCTCACTCTTAGCACAGTGCCTGAAACAGGACAAAGTCTTGAGTGGTGTAGTCAAACTTGCCTTCACTCCCCTAAGAGTCCCTGCAAGAACACATAAGTGCATGCATGCTCGCATCTGTCTCTCGTGTGAGGTCGCACAGCAGCTTTTGTAGTTTGCTTTTTACTTTTCTTCAATCCAGGCTTCTTAGCAGGCTTAAGCTGCTTCTTAATCAAATGCATTTCCCTTGCAACCTGTTCTTCACATCTTCTCTACCAAGTGGGTTGCAGACTCTCACATATAATTACCCCCTATTTTCAGCTTTGCCTCCTAAGCCTTCGCAGTGGAGTTCATCCCCCCTCCCTCCCATGGGTAATTTTCGGCTGTTTTGTGAGCTGAAACCAATCCCCACCCCAGCCCCCCAACAACCTCTCAGAGACACGCCACCATTCACTCTTCTATTTCTTTAATTGGATTTTAATTTGTCTCACTAAACCCAGATTTACTTGGAAATTCCTCGTCCCGTGTTGAAATTGCAAATTGAAATGACATATTTACCACAGAAGGAAAGGGAAATGGGATGGAGGCCAAGAAAACGACAAAGGGAAGAAACAAGGCTTAAAGGAAGAGAAGCAAAGAAATGACCTCTGCTTTTAATTATGAGATATTGTCACACTAGAAAAATCCACCAGAAAGCCATTTTGCCCACTAGTAAGCAGAAGTCCTCCAGTTTGTCTTGATCACCTAAGACAATAATAAAAAATACCCATTGAGCACTGTCTTGATAAGCAAAGTCCTTACCTTACAGAATCGCCTTAGTCTCCAGGAAACATCACCAGCATCCTTGGAAATAAACATCAGCCAGAAAGGATCAGATCCTCAAAAAGTGAGCAGTCAGTCTCAGAAGATGACTCATTCAATAAAGTGTTTGCTTCACAACCATTAGGACTTGAGTTTGAAACCTTATCAGCCTCATGAAAATCCAAGCATGGTGGTATATACTATAACCTCAGGGCTGGGGAGGTAGGGATGGGAGGTTCCTTGGGGTTGCTGGTCAGCAAGGCTAGATTAATCAGTGAGCTTTGGTTTCAGTGAGAGACCTTGTCTCAAAAATGTAAAACAGAGAGGGATTGAAGAAGACACTTGATATCAAGCCCTGGCCTTCATGCACACCCATACACATGCAAAGTAAGCAGTGGACTAAACATCCTCCTGTAGGTATGCCTTTAGCATTTCATCAGGAAAAATGATGCTGAGTGGTCCTCAGTTTGTACTGAGAAGGCACCTTCTCATGGTGGCTCATTAAGATATTTAGCCCTATCTGATTTAGGGAGTATCTTAGTTAGGGTTTCTATTGCTGTGAAGAGACATCATGGCCATGGCAACTCTTATAAAGGAAAATATTTAATTGGGGCTGGCTTATGGTTTCAGAGGTTTAGTCCATTATCATCATGGCAAGAAGCATGGCGTACAGACAGATAAGGTGCTGAAGAAGGAGCTGAGAGTTCTGCATCTTGTTCTACAGGCAGCAGGAAGGGACTGTGTGCCACACTGGGCATAGTTTGAGCATATGAGACCTCAAAGTCCACCCCCACAGTGGCACACTTCCTCCAACAAAGTCACGCCTACTCCAACAAGGCCACACTTCCTAATAGTGCCACTCCCTATGTGCCAAGCATTCACATACATGAGTCTTGAGGGGCCACTCCTTTTCAAACTACCACAGGGAGCTTGGTTTTATTGTAATGTTTTTGGCATTGCACACTCTTGGATTTCCTGATGCATCAAGTGGCATTCCCATTAAAGTGAGGAACAAACAAGTAACACCATCATTATTTATCTTTGTTATTCATTATTTGGATAATTCTAGTCAATGATTGGAAAAATAAGATAAATGTCCTAGAAAAGGAAAGACTTTGTATTATATACCTAGAAACCCCCAAAGGAATTTAATGAAAACCATTGGATCTAATAAATTTTAGTAAGCAGGGTAACTAAAATGCAAACCATTTTAATTACACACCACCAGCAAAGCTGTTCCCAGTTTCCTCTATGAGGTAAGACTATCTGGTCACTAAGGTTAGGGCAGTCTGTCACTCCTCAAGATAACTAATCCAGGATGCTTTCTCACTCAAATGCTCAACAACTTGGGTGGCACTCATCATCAGACTAACATAAGGACAGCAGAGTTGGAAGAAAGTGGGAAGCAGTAGTGTGGCGTCAAAAGCAGCAAAGATGTACAAGAAGATACTCAGGGAAAGGACACACAGCGAGCACAACACGTAGGGCTGATGATGGGGCACTAAGTCTATTTTACTGGGCATTACGCAAAGTAGTATTCCCCACACACTATTTTGTGAGCCTATAAGAAAAAATATAATTGGATTGTTTCTTTTGATGCTTTGAAATCACAGCTGGTATTCGGCAAAGCGTGCCCCTGCTGAAATCTGCAGTGTGGTGGTTGAGATTTACCTGAATGTAAGTGCCAATAGTAAGTAACCAATTCAAAATGCAGCAATGTGACCAAGCATAATATTCTAGGGCCAGGAGAGATGTCTCAATAGTTAAGAGCACTGACTGCTCTTCTAAAAGATACAGATTTGATTCCCACCACGCACATGGTAGCTCACCACTGTCTGTAACTTCTGTTCCAGGGATCCAACACTCTCTTCTAGCCTCCAAGGGCACCAGGCACACAGGCGGTGCACAAACACCCATGCACACAAAATAGAAAGTTTTAAATCCTATTACTAATATTAACAACTATAGTAATATCAATAATTAACATTAATAATAAGTCATACAGTATCCACCAATACAGCAAACATGCAATATTTCTATGACAGAAGCAATAGATGTTTTCTAAGGGACATACAGATTTGAGTGAATAAGACAGTCAGTCAACAGACTCTTGGTTGAACAACTGTCTCACAGAAGATAAAGAGAAGGCAACATGAAGGTATCCATGGCTTAGATGCCAATACATTATATAAAGGATGCTGAGTACACATTAAAGAATTCATTGCCTTCCATGCCAAGACATACATGGTAAAATTAAAACCCTTCTTTGGGAGTAAATATTTCCTTGGGGAAAAAAATAAGAAAACCTGCTGTGGAGTCCAGGGAAATGGCTTAGTCATTAAATGCTAGATGTACAAGCATGAGGAACTGTGTTTGATCCGCAAGGACCCACACCAAAAACATGGCGGCATGAGCTTGTCACCACAGCTCTGGGGAGGTGGAGACAAGAGGAATTCTGGGCTTTGGGGCCAGACAGACTAGCCAAATCTGTAGGCTCCTGACTCAAGGAGAGAGACCCTACCTCGAAAGCAGTCAAGGTTGACCAGTGGCTTGCACATGCACTCACACAAATGTGTGCAATTATCTTCGTATAACGTCTAAAGAGAAAAGACATTCTACAGTAACACCAGGGTGTTCTGGGACTCACTGTCCTCAAAATGTCATATTAGGGACCCATAGTTAGCATTTTCAATGTCTTTTCTAAATTTAAACATTTTGGTGGCCTTTTCTTAACTATTTCTCTTCATAAAAATCACCCAGCAAAGTGCTTTTGCAGAAATTTTCATGACACTAAAGATAAATGATCCAAAACTGCATGTCATACCTGTATATTGGGGGAACATAAGCTGATTTTTCTCTCTGAACTACACTATTGGTCAGTGTGTGTAGCCTAGCAAGAGACACAGCGGTTGCTGCCACGTTCACTTAAAGGGTCTTCTTCAAATTGTTTCATTTCAAATTTGATGTTATACAAATGTGAAATTAAGTAACTCAAAACTGAGGCAGGCATAATCATTTTGCACATGCTTGAATCTACAACAATGGACCCTGTCACTATGACCATCTTACAAGAAAAGCAAGTCCAAGTGGGGACACTAGGGAACATGTTCTAACATACAACACAGCTGAGACTCCAATGCCAGCAGCCTCCATTCTCTCTTTTTAATATGTATTTTCATTTGTAATTATGTGTATGTGGTGTGGGGGAGGGTGTGCTTGCATATAGGTGGTGCCCACTGAGGACAGAGGTATCAGATCCACTTGGAGCTGGAGTTACAGATGGTTGTCAACATGGGAGCTGAGAACTAATCCTGGGTCCTCTGCAAGAGCAGCAGGTGCTATTAACTGTCAACCATCTCCCCAGCCCCAATCTCTTCTCATTTTAACACTGTCTAAATTGCAATGTGTTATTGATTTTAAAATAAGACTTGAAAACTGATCTTCAGAAGCAACACTTTAGAGTGATCAGGGCCAGAACCCTCCCCCAGTCCCATCAGGAACCACTGCCTTTCATCTTTGCCCATCAGGATTCAGAGCAGAGTTCATCTCTAAGAATGACCAGAATGGTTACACAGGAGGGAAAGTTTCAGAAAAGAATTTAGTTATCGGGAAATATAGAAGGAAAAATATTTTCAAAGTAGGACATACACTAAAACCCTAACTTTGTTTGCTATTTAAGAAGACACATGTTGGGCTGGAGAGATGGCTCAGAGGTTAAGAGCACTGATTGCTCTTCCAGAGGTCCTGAGTTCAATTCCCAGAAACCACATGGTGGCTGACAACCATCTATAATGAGTTCTGGTGCCCTCTTCTGCTGGGCAGGGGTACATGCAGACAGAACAACACTGTATACATAACAAATAAATAAACCTTTTTTTAAAAAGACACATCACAAACATGTGGCTTTTTTTTAATGTGTATATGTGTTTTGCCTGTATACACATGTATACCACGTTTACACATGTGCCCGGCACCAAGGGAGGTTAGAAGAGGGAATCAGATCCCCTGGAACTGGAGTTACAAATATGAGAGCTAATAAGTGCTGGGAATCAACCTCCATTTCCCTGCAAAGTGTTCACAACAACTGAGCCATTTCTCCCATCCACGTGTGACTTTTAAAACAACACACATCACCAGGGCTGAGACGGCACAGCAGGTGTGACACTTGCCACACAAGTATAGGAACCAGAGTTCAGATCCCTAGCACTCGTGTAAATACCAGGTGGATGTAGGGAACCTGTCTGTAATCCCAGCATGGCAGGAGGCAAAGACAGGGGTTCCCCATAACAAACTGGCTAGTCAGACTACCTGAATTGAATTGTTAAGCTCTGGGTTCAAGAAAGAGGCCCTGCCTAAACAGATAAAGTGAAAGGCAACTGGGGAAGACATCTGATATCAACTTACAGCCTTCACATGCACATCACATACACCCACACATATGCAAACACATCTACAAATAGGCATGCACACAGCACGAACATACACACACATGAGAACCAACCACATCAAAACATAACAGTATTTATATTTAGATTGTGGAAGCATGGGGTTTTTTTTCCTTACTTTTAATTTTCTACAATGAATATCTTTAATTTTATAAATGTAAAGCCCCTAAAAAATGCTCAAAAGCATTAGCCATTTGGGAAATGCAAATTAAAAACACAATGAGACAGCATTTCATGCCCACTAATGGCCATAATAAAAAAAGACAGGCAATAATGAATGTTGGGAAGATGTGAAAACCCAGAGTCCCTCATGCATTGCTGTTAGGGTATAAAATGGCACAGTTAGCAAACAACTTGGAAGCTCCTTCAAAAGTAAAACATGAATTTGCCAGTGATCTAGCCATTCCACCTTTAACTGTGTAAAGAAAAAGTAAAATATACATGCATATAGACTTGCACATGAATATTTGTAATAGACCATTCACAGTATCAAAAATGGAAATAGTATAAATGCCCATCAACTTGCAAGGTCAGGACAAAGTGATAGATTGTAGCTTGTGTTTGTAACACCATTAAAAAAGTGTGAGCACAGTTATCTCCAGTGACTACTTACCCCCCTAACAGGAAGCTAGATGAAGCCAAGATGGCTGGCCCAGCTGGCCCTCACATCCCACATGGACCATGCAGATAGGCTGTGGTGACATTCCTCAGTCACAGTGTAACTGGGAACTCAAGCCTGCTTGTTTTAAACCCACAATGAAAGCCCCCAAGAAAGCTGTCGGAATAAGGATCCAGACTCAGGCAAGGTCTTAGCTCACTGGTCCCTCCTCCTTCCT
>CABHPQ010170128.1:23110-39727 GCA_902168405.1 Peromyscus aztecus
CTCTCTCTCTCTCTCTCTCTCTCTCTCTCTCTCTCTCTCTCTCTCTCTCTCTCTCTGTGTGTGTGTGTGTGTGTGTGTGTGTGTGTGTGTGTGTGTGGTTGCGGTGACCATGTCATATCTACAGGACAGTGTTTCAGAGCACTTCTTCTCAGCTCACAGTTTTTACATTCTTTCCCATTTTGTACAACATTCTCAGGACTTCGGAGGGGAGTGATAGAGATGTTCCGTTTAGGACTGAGCACGCACAATCATTTATTCTCGGCACAGGCACATTAATCAGTTATAAATTCCAACATTAATGGCCACCCACTGAAGAAAGAAGTTTTTCTGACCAAGGCTGAGAATATCAGGTTGAGAGGAGGATGGAGGGATCTGGGAGATCTGGGAGAGACACCTGGAATCTGGGGGCATCTCTGGGATGAGCTAGAAATCTAGAGTAATGGAAACTCCCAGGAATCTATGAAGGTGAGGCCAGCTAAGACTCCTAGCAATGGAGATACAAAGCATGAACCAGCCATCTCCAATAACCAGGCAAGACTTCCAGGGGAACGACTGGAGCATCAACCCAACCACAAACCCTTCAACCTACAATTTGTCCTGCCCCAGATGTGCTGGGGTAAAGATGGCGCAGAAATTTGGGGAGTGACCAGCCAATGACGGACACAGCTGGAGACCCATACCCTGAGAGGGAGCTCACCCCTGAGGGCCAGGACCCAGAGGTGGGATACCCTCAGAGAACCAAACACAAATGATAAAAAAAAAAAGTCAAGTAAATGATTCCTGATGATATTCTGCTATCCTCATAGATGGGTGTCTAGCCCAACTGTCATCAGAGAGGCTTCACTCAGCAACTGATGGAAACAGATGCAGAGACCCACAGTCAAACATCAGGCAGAGTTTGGGGAATCTTGTGAAAGAGGGGGAGGAAGGGTTTTAGGAACCAGTGGTGTCAAGGACACAACAAGAAAGCTCACAGAGACTGAACTGACCATCAGGGAGCCTTAGAGGAACTGACCCAAGCCCTCTGCATGTATGTTACAGTTGTGTATCTTGGTCTTCATGTGAGACTCCTATCAGTGGGAACAGGGGCTGTCTCTGACTCTGTTGTCCACTTTTGGGACCCTTTCCTCCCACCAGATTGCCTCATCCAGCCTTAACAGAAGAAAAGCTACCTAGTTTCATTGCAACTTGATATACCATGACTGGCTGATATCCATGGGAGGCCTGCCTATATCTGAAGAGAAGCAGAGGAGGAGGAGTGGATCGGGTGGGGGGGGGGGCAGGCTGGAAAGAGGGGAGGGAGGGGAAACTTTGAAATGTAAAAATAAAACAAAACAAAGAAAGCAATTGTTTATCCCTCCAAACTGTTATACCACTGTTGTACCAGGGATATACCCGAACAGTCATTTTTTTAAAGGTATAGTTCATATAATCTTTGTAAATCCTCAAGCTTTCTTCTCCTCCTCCTTCTTCTTCCTCTTCTTTCTCCTTCCCCTTCCCCTTCCCCTTCCCCTTCTCCTTCTCCTTCCCCTTCTCTTCTCCTTCTCCGCCTCCACCTCTCTCTCCTGCCAGGAAGTGACCAGCTTTGTCCCACCTGACACTCCCTATGTCGGCCATGATGTTGTGACTGATCATAACGCAAAGATGACTGAGCCAGGTGGCCACAGATTGAAACAAAGCAAAATAAATATTTCATCTTTAAGTTGATTTCCCTCGGCTGTTTTGTCACAGCACCGGTGAGCTATCACACATGTCCTTGGATGTCACTAGTGAGAGGTAGATCCTCTCTGGGAAAGGGAATGAGGGAGGACTTCTCCTACCAACAACAGCTTTTAGCTACTAAATGGTGGGGAAACGGTAGAGAATATTGTCTTTCCGATCCTGTGAACTCCCAGTGTGGCATTGTTCTGAAGGAGATCTCCAAGGCAATTTCTTCCTTCTCACAGCCCCATGCCCTCCACTTTGTATTTGTCTATTCTACAAATGTACTTCCAGCTCTGGAAGGTGGACTGAGGCTCCCTGGCCAAATAACCTGGTCTACTTGACAAGTCCCAGGCGAATGAAAGACCTTGTCTCATAAATCAAGGCAGACAGCACTTGAGGACAACACCAGAAGTTGCCTTCTGGTCTGCATGTGCATGTGGACATATATAATACACATCTACATGTGTGCGCGCGTGCACGCGCACGCGCACACGCACACACACACACACACACACACACACACACACGTTCTTGCACACACATATACACACACCGAAAAAGGTAAACAATTGACTGGAGAGAAGTTTTCAGGGTGTAGCTAACCGTAAGTTGTATGTGGGACTTCCTCGTGCTGTAGTTTCTTTGAGTCCACCATGCTCCTCAGTAGCCCTAATAAACCTCATTGCTTTGCCAAGCTGGCCTTGGATGGAATTCTCTCTTTCAGTCTGTCTGTGCCCTATCTTGGATGAACAAGTATTTCTTTATACCTCCCCAGAGGGGAACTAAAGGCACAATACAAAGAGGAAATGAGAAGTCATCATTTAGAAGGTACTGAAGTGTCTCTGAGATGACAAAAAAAAAAATACACATGGGACTAGACAGTGCCAAGGATGCCATACTGGGAAGGCACTCCTTCCCCTCTCGGAAGGAAAAGGATCGCTGAATTCAGATAAAGTTTCTCCTACTCACCTCCCAGGTAAACTGGATTTAAACATAAAAGGAGTAATGAATGTGATTGGTCCTTTTGAACTGCGTTACCAGGCACTCTCTGGTTGCTGGCATTTACATGGCTGACACCGTTCCTAGTGTCCAGTGCCCACTTCTCCCTCCTTTTGTGACTTTGGTCATGTCTATGAGATTCCTCAGTGGATCCAGGTGCTGGAATCACTCACCTGCTTCTAAGTCCCCTTTGCCTCTATCTTCCTGTCTTTCCTTCTCCCCTGCCACTCAGAACAACAATCTATTGCTAAAGCATTCATTAAGGGACAGGCTAATATTTCCTCTTTAATTGGGTACTCATAATTCAAGAATACGTAAGTAAACACATGAGAAGCAACACCATTCCAGAACATGCTCTGCTTAAGAAGGGGATTCTGCTGAGCTGCGGACTGCACTCCATGCCTTCCAGAACAGCAGATGTCCTAGAGTCACCGGGGCTCACTGTCAGAAGTATCTAACATCTGAAAATAAATCCAGCATTAGGCAGCTGACCACATATGTGCCTCCGAAACTATGGCAACGGAAAGTCCTATTACCTCTGCGCCCCAATTAAAAGTAGTCTGTTGGCTGTAGTTGGCTGCTTGGTCTCCAAAACTAACACATCAAAGCAATCACATAAGCCTCAAATGTCACCATCATACAAACTGACATTTTCCACACAAGCAACTAATGAGTGGTCAAGAGCAAAGAGCATGTGCACTGAGGTCACAGAGAAGGACTGGGTAAGTCCACTTTTGGACACTTCTCTACATGTCCCATCCACATAAGATTTGACAACTGATTGAATGCTGGAGTTGGAGGGAGAAGAATGCTAGAAATAAGAAGCTAAGTATCCAAGAGGACTTTTAGGGCTGGGGGTATGGCTCAGTGGTTGAGTGTTGATCCGGCATGCAAAGGCCCTAGGTTCAAGCCCTAGTATCCCCTCTTGCCAAAAAAAAAAAAAAAAAGAATTTAAAAATGGAAATTTATTAAAATTTCAAAAGTAAAAACCTAGGAGGACTTTTAGTTGAAATGAGAAGAAAATATACTTAGTGCTTCATGGAAATAAATGCACAAGGCCAGAAATGAATCCATTCAAGTATCCTCAGCTAGGGTGGCCAGGTTTCTGGCATTTGACAGGTCACATAACATTTGAGCTCCAAGTCTGGTTAAGAGGTAGTAATTAATTAACAATATTAATATCTTCTTGAATATGATACTTTCAAATTTGTTCTGTCTTTGGTTCTAAATCAGCAAAAATATAGAACAATTTGTTAGTTTCTTTGATGTTACATATGAAGTGATTCATAAACAAATGGTTAAAAAGATGCAACTGATAGGGTCCTATAGTTCTTTTCTTGATTTGAAAAATCCTTGGGTAATGGCAATAATTCTGCCCTCTGATAATGTTTGCTAATGTATTTCATACTATTTCATAATATGAATGGGGATTTCTCAGAAAATCAGAACATGTCTATACAGATTTGTTTATTATATCACAGGAATATGACTACAAGTAAGAGAAAGTCCAAATCCTAACAGTTTAATCTAGTCATAAAAGAGGTGGTTAGTGACAATTCATCAGATCACACATGTAGAAGCTGAAGCTTGTTCAATTCCCCGGGGCTAATGGTCATATGGCACCCAAATTCTAGGCAAAAAGAGTGAATGAGAAAATACCACATTCGCTGGGTCCCACCTGCTGGACGGGAACTATCATGTGACGGTTAGTGTGGATTTGTCAACCTGTGAAATGGGCCTCTGAAAATGTCTGTGTGGGATTATCCTAATTACGTTAATGATGTGGGGGCACTGCTCACTGTGGGTGGCACCTCTCCCTGAGTTTCAGATCCTGGACAGAATAAAAAGAATAATGCTAGTTGAGCCCTGGCATGTACTATCCCATTTCTCCCTGCTCTGGACTGTGATGCAATGTGATCAGATCTCTCAAGTTCCTGCTGCTGTGTTTTCTCTTCCACAGTGGACTACAACCTAGACGTGTGAGCCAAACGAACCCTTCCTCCTTTAAGTTGCTTTTGTCACAGTATTTTATCAGAGCAACAGGAAAAGAAACCAAGACAGGAACTTTCTCAGTAGTTCTACCTCACAACATCTACTTTCCTCTTCCTTAGCCAGACTTACATCGCATGGTCAGATTATCTGCAAAGAAGTCTTTGGAATGTTAGTGGATACATCATGACCACATAGCTGGAGTTATGCTAATAATAAAGAAGAGAAGTTACCTTCATCCCCTCTCCATCCAACCCACACAGATCTGGTATTTTTGTATTAACTGCTATCCAGCCTTCAATCTAGACTTTCAAGAAACAATCCATGCGTGATCTATCATTAGAACAAAGAAACTCAAGTGAAAAGACCTGAGATCCAGCTGTGCCTCAGCCGCTTGCTCTATGACCTCCAGCGGGTAAATCTTCTATTTCTGTTTCTAATCAGCAAAATGAGAGAGTTTAAAGCAATCGTTGTAGAGGTCTATTTTAGAACCTCGTAGATATCCGAGCTGTATTGTGCTGAGCTCCTGGGCCTGAGCCCCATCCTTTGTTCCTGGTAGACAGGGAACATTGCTGGAGTGATCACTTTGGGAATCTTGTTAACTTGTTAAATAGAATAAAAATAGTTCCTTCTCTCCCCTGTAAAGAAAAGGTTGAAAGGCAAGGGTAGTTCTGAGTTAATATGCACGGTCCAATTCAGCAAGGTCCCTGGGCCATTTATGATCAATGTGCCTGTATGTTCCCAAGGTGAGAGGTCACCCACAGAAGTCAAAGGTGAAATACCTAGCAGATGTCTGAAGGTACTAGAAATTTCTACAACCATGACTGCATCCAAACTGTTGAGAAAACTCTGGGAATGAAAGAAGTAAGGCACATGGACCAAAGGGGGGATAAAGAAGCTTAGGACAAGAAGTTCTGGCTCAGATAACACTGTGAGAGTCACATACAAGAGGGACTGATTATGCTTCACAACCGGGACCTGTTTCATTAGTAACATTATTGTGACAAACTGTGGAACCCGAGAAATTTCACCCTCTGCCTCTCTTTTGGCTCTAGCAACCCATCCTCCTAGGTCTCAAATTTACTGGTGAATAGAGACTTTCAGGAGATGCCTCTGGTTGGCTAATAAATTGGGCTTGGAAATGCATCTGTGACTCTATATTATCCACTAAATCCTTCTGATGTTTTAATAGAGGTGGTTGGTCTCTGTTGGAAAAGATTCGCAAGAGACTGCTGAAGATAGATGAAACAATATGTGCCCCTTTCCCATGGAAATCCCGCAGGCTAGAACTGGACCTACGGAGGAGTCTGGGAGATCACTGAGGTTTCTGGAAAGAAAAGAGCAGGATGTCAGAGACGTTTAGGGGCACACCAGAGAAGGAGAAACAAAAGAAATCCATCTGGATCCAAAAAAGGCTCACAAGAGTAAAGAGGATACAGAGTTCAGTGCTGTGGGATGTTCTGTATGGCAAATGTGTTGCTAATAAAACACTGATTGGCCAGTGGCTAGGCAGGAAGTATAGGCGGGACTAACAGAGAATTAAAAGAACAGGAAGGCAGAGGGAGTCACTGCCAGCCACTGCCAGGACAAGCAGCATGTAAAGATGCCGGTAAGCCACGAGCCATGTGGCAAGGTATAGATTTATAGAAACGGATTAATTTAAGATATAAGGACAGTTAGCAAGAAGCCTGCCACGGCCATACAGTTTGCAAGCAATGTAAGTCTCTGTGTTTACTTGGTTGGGTCTGAGCAGCTGTGGGACTGGCAGGTGAAAGAGATTTATCCTGACCGTGGGCCAGGCAGGAAAACTCTAGCTACAGTTCATAGCTTTCACCAAAATAAAACCATGAGAATTTCAGAAAAATACCCATGAGGAAATAAGAATGGCACAAAAAACAGAGAGGTTTTCGTATGTGTATGTGTATTTAATGGATCAGATTTTAATACCATAATTTAGTGGTAAAGCCTTGAAGATGCTCGAGTTTCCAGTCTGTCACTCTAATTAATAAGTTACCATGTCAGCCGGGCGGCAGTAGCGCATGCCTTTAATCCCAGCACTGGGGAGGCAGAGCCAGGCAGATCTCTGTGAGTTCAAGTCCAGCCTGGTCTACAGAGTGAGATCCAGGACAGGCACCAAAACTACACAGAGAAACCCTGTCTGAAAAAAAACAAAACAAACAAACAAACAAAAAAGTTACCATGTCAAATAACTTCAGCTATAAGATATTTATCAGAGATAAGGTGTCTAATTATTTCTTAAATTATTTGTGTTTATAGGAATAAAGCCATAGCGTCTGTATATTAATTACATTTTATGCATAATCAATAACTCAATCTATTTGATGAGCACTTAGAATAGTAGTAATAGTAATATTCTTTCCATTTGCCATAAAAATCTGACAGTTGATTGGTTTTTGTTTTGTTTTTCTTTCAAACGGTGTCTCACCATGTAACTATGGATAGCCCAGAATTTGTATATAGACCAGGCTAGCCTGGAACTCACAGAGATGCCTTTCTCTGTCTCCAGAATGCTGGGATTAAAAGCATATCCAGGCAACATGAGAGTTTTACCTCTCAGTCTTTGAAATAGTAAGGTGAAAGATGAGTTACAAGCTTAGAAAAAAGTTTAAATTATATCTCAGATAAAGGCATACTCGTTGAAAATGGAAAGCACATCTTCAATAAGAAAAGACAAGTAGTCTAATACAGCAAAGCAAAAATGGTCACTCCCGACTGAAGGACTTATTTGACAATGTAAACATGCAGCAAACATGAGAGCCCTCAAACATACACATCCCAGAGGTTCTGGGATGCAGAGACACACACTTTCCCTTCCCTAGGCCCAACTTTGGGTCAGAACATCAATTCTGATACACTATCATTTTATAGAAAATTTTTACCTCATATCACTCTGCCACAAATCACATACGCAAATATAAAATCTGTGGCTCAGTGGGTAGAGTCCTTGCTATGCAAGCTTGAGGACCTGAGCTCGGGTTCACAACCCCCACATAAAAAGCTAAGCGTTGTATTTGCAGGGGAGGCAGGGGCAGGAGGATCCCTATAAGTCACTGGCCAGCTCCTCTTGCTGAATTGAGCTCCAGGTTCAGCGAGAGACCCTGTTTGAGAAATAAGATAGAGAGCAATAGAGAAAGACACCCAACACCCAACATCGACCTCTGTTCTCCACACACAAACAGACGTGTGCATGTATACACACACAAACACATGTGTACAGACACAAATACGCACATGCACATAACACACATATAAGACATACACAAGAAAACTATAGAGGAACATTAAGTACCATTTGGTCAAGTTTTTAAGAAAGTCAAAAAAAAAATGCTTGTCGAGTTGCCTACAAATATTTGAAGTCCTGTCATTAGAGAGCTGTTTGTTTGGCTTAGAGACTTCCCAAGAAAAAGTGAATCAATGTGTGAGAAATAACCCTGCAAATCTGTAATTAGTTGTAACCTTATATAGATAAATCATAATAGCAATCTCATAGCCTCATACTGAGTTCTGCTGCTTACAAGATACTGTGGCAAAGATCTGTTTAATCTTGTCAGTAACTCTTAAAATAAAAAGGAATGTGATTCAGATTTTATAGATGCAGCTTCAGTTAGTCAAGTTCAGGTTTTTAAAATCCAAAACCTAAACATTGTTCCAGAGTCCTAGGCTGCACATAGTCTTAAGGCGGCATTCTGGCAGGGGGAGTTAGAATAAGAGAATGAGGCCATCAAAGTAAGAGTGTTGCAATAAAATGAAATGGTAAATAAATAAAAACAAAAGGCACAATGCTACAGGAGTAGTCAAGGAAACTAAAGACATTAAATGTAGAGATTGCATTTAACATGTATTTAATTTTAATGTGTTTAATTTAGAAGCTAAGGGTTATTGAGGAGCCTCTACACACATAGCATGGCCAAAATCCACTACATCAACACCAAGAAGTGCTGGCAAGGATATGGAATAATGGGAACTCTCATTTCCTGCTGATGGGAATGTGAAATGCATAGCCACTTTGGAAAACAGTCTGGCAGGTTCTTACGAAACAAAACACATTCTTACAAATGATCCAGCAATGTGCTCTTTGCTATTCATCCAAATGAATTGAAAACACACGTACATACACACACACACACACACACACACACACACACACACACACACATCTGTGCTTGCACATTTTTAACAGCTAATAAGATTGACAGAACTCAAAAGCAACCAAGATGCCCTTCAGTAAGTCAGTGAATGTATATTGTGGTAAATGTGGTTAAGACCTCAAAGGCTCCCTCTCTGGTGACAACCTCAAATTAAACCATCATTAGTTGACTACTGCCACAAGTTCTGTGCCTCCATTGCCCAAGCACGTCTTGCAGGTGGGATAGATGATAGGTAGAAGGTTTTGTGGCTGGGTTGGTGTCCCAGTCCCATCTCTGGAAGCCTTGCCTGATTTCAGAGGATGGCTGGTTCAGGCTCCAAATCTTCCATTTCTAGAAGTCCTCGCTAGGGTCACCCTTGTAGAATTCTTGCCTCCTCTGGCCTTGATATGAGGGTTTATACTGTGTCTTAGTGTCTCTTGTAATGCTGTGTTCAGTGTTCAGTGGATATTCCTGGGAGGCCTGCTCTTTTCTGAAGGGAACCAGAGAAAAAGTGGATGGGGGGGGGGGGCGGAGGCGGGGGGGGTTGGGAGGAGTGGAGAGAGGGGAAACTGTGGTTGAGATATATTGAAGGGGGAAAAAAAGACCTAAAAGGAGCCTGGTAGTGATGGCACATACCTTTAATCTCAGCACTTGGGAGGCAGAGGCAGGCAGATCTCTGAGTTCAAGGCCAGCCTAGTCTACAAAGCAAGTTCCGTTATAGCCAGGGATACACAGAGAAACCCAGTCTCAAAAAATAAAATAAAATAAAATAAAATGAGTCAGCAAGCCATGGAAGACACAGAGGAGCCGCCAGTATATGTTGTTAAATGAAAGAAACCAAGCTGAAAAGGGAGGTGCTGCAGGATCCTTTTGTTGTTGTTATTGTTGCAAAGAAAAAAACTATAATGATGATGAATATATATATATATATTTAGTTGTTGCCAGAAGAATGAATAGGCAGAACACACGGATTTTGAGAACAGTGAAACTATTCTGTCTGATACTACAATGGTGGACACTCATCATTATATATTTGTTAAAACTGGCAGAATGTGTTAAAGCGAAATGACCTTGACTTAGTTAAAGTTTCTATTGCTCTGATGAAACACCATGACCAAGACAACTTGGGGAGGAAAGGGTTTATTTCAGCTTACACTTCCAGGTGACAGTCATCCCTGAGGGAAGTCAAGGCCGAAACTCAAACTGGACAGGAACCTGGAGGCAGGAGCTGCTGCAGAGGCCACGGAGGAGTGCTGCTTACTGGCTTGCTCCCCATGACTTACTCAGCCTACTTTCTTATAGAACCCAAGACCACCAGGACAGGGATGGTACCACCCTAGATAGACTGGGCCCTCCCACATCAACCACCAGTTAAGAAAATATCCTACAGGCTTGACTACAGCTCCATCTTATAGAGACATTTTCTTAATTGAGGCTCCCTCTTCTCAGATGACTTTAGCTTGTGTCAAGTTGACATAAAACTATCTAGACACCTAATGTAAATGATGGACTTGGAGTGCTGATATGTCAATACAGGTCTGTCTGTTAAACCACAAGTACAGCTCCAGTGCCAGACAACCATAACAGGGCGGTTGTTGATGTGGTACTACAGGAGCACAAAGGGGGATGGGGGATGGGAACTCTACACACTGTGAATATATACTGCTCCAAAAAACTAAAGTTTATTCATTTAAAATTTATTTACTGATCTACAGATAGGCATAGACGTTTCTATATTTATCTACAACCGAACATCTAAATTTTACCAAAGAAAGAAGCCTGGCAAGACTTCCAGTGGAGGGATTAGGACACCAACCCAGACACAAAACCTTTGACCTACAATTTGTCCTGCCTACAAGATGTTCTGGGGTAAAGGTGGCGCAGAAATTGGAGGAGTGGTCAACCAATGACTGGTCCAGCTTGAGACCCATGTCACAAGAGGGAGCCCACACCTGATACTGCCTGGAGAGTTAGGAACCAGAAGAGGCTGGATACCCCAGAGACCTAGGATAGAAGCAAATATGACAGGCAAAAAAAAAAAAAAAGGCAATGAAATGATTCCTAATGATAGTCTGCTATAGTCATAGACAGGAGCATAGCATAATTGTCATCAGAGATTGATGGGATCATTCCAGCAACTGATGGGAACAGATGCAGACCCACAGCCAAACATTAGGAAGTCCTGCAGAAGGTAGAGGGGGGAGGCGGGAGGGGAGATTGTAGAAGCCAAAGGGGTCAAGGGCAGTACAAGAAAACTCACAGAATCAACTAACCTGGGCTCACGGGGACTCACAGAGGCTGAACCAACAATCAGAGAGCCTGCATGGGACTGACCTAGGTTCTCTGTATATGTGCTACAGTTGTGTAGCTTGGTCCTCTTATGGGACTCCAAACAATGGGAGCGGGGGCTGTCCCTGGCTCTTTTGCCTGCTTTTGGGACCCTTTTCCTCCTACTGGGTTACCTCATCCAGGCTTAATATGAGGGGCGATGCCTAGTCTTACAGCAACTTGATATGCCATGTTTGGTTGATATCCCTGGGAGGCCTGCCCTTTTCTGAAGGGAAACGGAGGAGGAGTGGGTGGCAGGGAGATGGAGGGGGAACTGGGAGGAGAGGAGGGAAGGGAAACTGCAGTCAGGATGTATATATGAGAAAATAATAAATTTTTAAAAAGTAAAGAAAGAGCTGTGGAGATTCTGAGCCTCTATTTATGGCAAGCATTTGTGGTTGCTAGGGTTACTGGGCATCTCCCTATTGTGCTTTGGCCCCCGCTCCCTTAGTTTACATTCCAGTGATTGCAGTCCCCTTTCTACAAGTTCACTTTGGCTCTTCTGCTTCAGTATTTTCCTATAGTCTCACTTGGTTCTATTACGTCCTTGACGATTTGAAGTATGCAGTAGTCCCTCCCTCTTATCCACAGTTTAGTTTCTATGGTTCCAGCTATCCACGGTCAACACTGGTCTGAAAATAAACTTCTGGAAAATTCCAGAAATTAAAAACCTGTAAGTTTCCAATTGCATGCTCTTCTGATTGTTATAATGAACGCTTGTACTTTCCTGGAGCATTCTACCCAGGTTGTAAATCATCCCTTTGTCCAGAGTATCCACACTGTAGATACTACCCACTCATCCATTACTTAGTAACTAGTCATCAGATTGGTTGTCAGTGTAGCACAGTGCTTTTGTTCAGGTAGACATCATATGGTAACAAAATGCAAGAGTGCCACAGCTGGAAAAAAGACTCTGTACAGTGCTTGCAATTAAGTGAAAAGGTGAAAGTATACCAGCAAAGATGGAGACCACAGTCACATAAATTTTATCATAGAATATTGTTATAATTATTCACTTTCAGTTATTACATACTGTCCCTAATTTGCAAATTAAACATTACCATACATGTGTGTATAGGAAAAATTACACTAGAGAGAGGGTTTGGTGTTATTTACTGTTATTCTTTATAGAGAAGAGACTAGTGTACTTATTTCATGGCTTGCTTTTAATAGCTCTGTTTTTGGAAGCTCAGCAGACTCCAGCTTTGCTGTGTCTTTTGCCTATTGAGTCTTAAGCCGTGGTGGCTGATTTTCTCATTGTGATTTTGTTTTCTTTAGTTCAACTCTAGTGGGGCTCTTTCTATGGGGATAGCAAATGGCCTGAGTTAAGGGTCCATTTAGCTCTCAAAAGTAGTTCATTGTTTCTACACTGGCCTGGAATCCGTGGTGTATTCATTTTTCATCTTAGGAGGCCCTAAGACTACACAGGTAGCATGCTTGGGAATCCCAAGCATGTATGGAGAGCTGGATATAAATGAATATGATTCTATATGCTGAAAGGCAAATTCGTTCCCACCTGAAACTCAGAAAGAGACACATAAGTCTCCCTACAGTGCCCATGCCAGACGTAGGCTCTTAACCATTTTACCTTTCCTCAAAGGTATAGTAGCCTCCTGGGTGCCCCAGCTTTTCTCAGAGGCCCCAGTTTCAGCACCCTGCCACACAGAGACCGAAGATCCACCTTCTTCTACATGAACTTAAAACCTAAATCTCATAGTTAATGCTAAACTCCAACTTCTGTGAGCTTACTGTACCATCATCTCCGCCCTTCAGCTCCCTTGGGCAGCTCCTGGGCTTTCCCCTCTAATGAATAAGCATTTAAAAGGATGTTTGTCCTGGTTCTATTCTGTCATTCCCTATGATAATGCATAAGAATTATGAATAACATTAGGAGCTAATAGCTTATGAAAAATGCTAGTGAAACTATATCGGTATTCAATAAATAAGCATCTGACATTAGAGTTGCTGAATATTATAACATACATTTGAGTTTATCCATAATGTATGTCTACTGAACACTTTTTTCATGCCATTGTGAGAACAGGTGCAAAAAAATCAAGAGTAAAATCTGTTGATGAAAAAAATAAAGTGCAAGGCTGTTCGTACATATGGTCTATTTAGAATCTCTGGGTGGTTTCTAGCATATAGGGTTACAGTAGCAGGAGAAATGGGCCACTGGTCACATTATAGGCATCATTCCTTTATCCTTTTAATCCTCATCCTGACCCTGAAGGTAACCATGCTCCCATTCCACAAAGGAGTCAACTGAGACCCAAAGAAGTTAAGCAAGTTTCTCAAGGTCACACATCTAATGCTGTCTGACCTTGAAGGCCACTTTCTTTTATCTCTTATTACCTCTCTGAAGAGCCAGCCTAGTTTCTCTACTGTATCTAAAAAGAGCCTACATCTTGTGAAGAGTTTATACTAGGGATCCCTTTGAGTATCCTCTTTCCAGAGCATTCTAAAAGATCAGTACTTCTGGCAAGCTTCCATTATTAATTATAAGGGTGACTGGTGAGCCAAAGAATTATGAAGGCTGAATGTGGCTTGACATCACCTTTGGGGAAACCATCAAGAATCCTTGAATAGCCACCTTGTGTCTGAACCATTCAGAAAAGGAGAAAAGCAGACCTTTCCCTCCCCAGCCAGTCAGGCTTATTTATCCAAGGGTGGGTCAGCAGAAGGTCCCAAGGATAGGCTCTGCCTGAAGTCTGCAGGAGAACGTGGAGACAGGAGAGGTTAATGTTCATGCTGAGGCATCATGAAACCAGCCACAGTGAGTTAGAAACTGGCCCAAGGCCAAACACAAAATACAGCCATAATTGGAGCCTTCCCAAGTAGAAAAAGGTTATTAGTAGGATCACATTAATCACAATGATTAATGCTGAGACCCAACCTTTCTATTATGTAAAAGACCCAAAAAAGAGGTATGCTGACAGGAGAGTAGGGTTCCAATTTTGCAAAATATAGTGAACCAAGGATAGTAAATATTTAGGATGCACTTTGAAAATCCAAAACCTGGTATCACAAAGATCACACTCAAGCTGTTCATACAAAGATCTTTGCCAGAAAGCACAGGTGCTCACAGGTGCCCATCAGAAGGCATGCCATAGCCCCTGAGTTCTGTCAGGGCAGCCAGGCCAAAATACAGGATGGAAGTGGGAAAGGGAGGAATAAGCTAAGAACAGGTATCTTGCTGTCTGTGATCCTCTTGGAGCTCACAGCCCACCAAGGGCAGTTCCCAAGAGGGGTTATCTGGGAGCTCCAAGGCCCTTAAAAATCCCCCACTCAGTTTTCTTTAAGAGGCCGGACACTGGGGGTTTGACCATGCTCCGGTGAGTATATGGGCAACACAAATTGGACTTGGTGTTGTTTTTCTGGGAGTTGGGGGATAGGAGGACACAAGGGTGGGAGGGTCAATCTGAGAGGAATGAGAAGCAAGTATGACCAGGGTACATTGTATGAATTCCCAAATAAGGGCAGTGGTGGTGCATCCCTTTAATCCCAGTACTCAGGAGGCAGAGCCAGGCAGATTTCTGTTAGTTCTAGGCCAGCCTGGTCTACAGAGTGAGTTCCAGGACAGGCTTGAAAGCTACACAAAGAAATCCTGCCTCAAAAAAAAAAGTGGGGGGAGGGGTGGGTAGAAATTTCCAAACAACTAATAAAAATATTATATTTGGGGGAAGAAATATTAAAAAAATTATCCCCCATCCCATTGTGGCAGATGGACAGTGCTAACAGAAGAAGTTGGGAAACTATTATTACACTGTTGAATCACAGTGAAAGTGCTTAGACCTTATCCCTGAAGCCGACCTGGATGTGGAGTGAGAAGTGAGGAAGAGTCAGAAGAGCAAAGGTGGAGGAAGTGAGAAAGCCAGCTCGGGAGGCTTCTGTGGCCTGGCCGTCACCACAGACAGGAAGTTAAGCCATGGGTGGAGAATGGCCAAGCATGCCCTTGCTTGGCCCTCTTCACCCATTAAATAGCTATAAAACTGTGGCCAGATGTGGAAGGAGTTAGCCAGAGGTTCCAGAAGACAAAAGAAGTGAAAACAAATGGGGAAAATACTAATTTTAGGAAAGTGACTTGTTTCAAAAGAAAATAAAATGGTACACTCTTGGTCCAGAATGAAGAACACTAAAGAGTATGGCAAAAACAGCAAATGGGAGTTTTTCTGTACTTATATAATGCTGGAATTCTATCAAGAGGGTGCAAGAGATGTAGAATTCTCTTCTCCCCATAGTAAGTCTTGTCTAAAAATGATCAATGAAGAGAGAGCTTGGTAGCCATGTTTCTTAGAAACCTAGAAGCAAATACCAGGCGAAAACAATTAAAAACAGAGTGCCTCCAGAGAGATGGAGGGAGGCGATGAAACCAGGGCAGACTGGGCATTTTTTAAGTAAGTCTTTCAGCATTACTTTACTTTTTTTAAAGTATAGAAATATACCTCTTCAATAAAAATAAAAATACTCTTAAAAAGTAAGGCTTCTTCATAGACTCTTTCTCTTCCATCTAGTAGTTTTTAATTATAATAATAAATTTAGGCTAGATGATGGAAACCTGACGTGTTACTGAGAGGTGAAAGTCATTACCGCCACCCCGAAGTCACCCAAACTAGTATGGTAAGAAGTACAGATAAAACTTGAAAGGAAATGTATGCACCATGGGTCACAGTACCCTGGGCACGGCTTTCCTGAACGCAAGTCCTCCAAGGGCTCCACATTGCACTGCCAAGCCCCTCCCCACCATTAACTCTCTGTCCTTACATCCTACCCTCAGCACTCCTTATGTCCCCCACACTGTCGTCAGAGCTCCTCAAACCTGGCACATTCCCACCCCACCCTCTGCACTAGCAGGGGCCTCCCCCTAGGATATCTTCTCTCAGAAATCCACGTGCACTGTCACTCCTTTTTATCCAGACCTTAGATGAGGTCGACCCTAATCACCCCATGTGAATTCTACTCCTTCCAACCACTCCCCAGGCCCTTTTACTCTGCCTGATGGTTCTCCAGAGTATCCAATACTATCTACCTCACTACACAGCTCACTCATTTCTTCAGTGTATTAACTGTCTCCTTCAAGAAGACTGGGGGTGTAAGTCTCAAATGAGGTGCTTTGTTCTGTTGTTGTTGTTGTTGTTGTTGTTGTTGTTGACACAGAAGAGTCAACAAATGTTCCAGCAAAGTGAAGTCTTTTCAGCATCCCCATATTCCTACACACCACTCAATTCCTTTGCAGTATCCACTGACCTGAGGACAATGCAGTTGACCTTTCACCTGAGCCAGAGCCTGAAGGGTAGTCATTGTGGCCGGCAGACTGGGCCTCTGTTTAAAAGAGAAGTGTGCACTGACAGGACTCTGAGAGAAGTGCTCTGAGGAGAATCCAGATGAGCAACCACATCACCCATTCCACAGTGTGCCGCCTACCTTGGGGAGTATCGACATAACTGGA
>CABHPQ010170129.1:2700-31834 GCA_902168405.1 Peromyscus aztecus
GTGTGTGTGTGTGTGTGTGTGTGTGTGTGTGTGTGTGTGTGTGTGTGTGTATGTTTCTGAATTTATTTGTAATCGATAAACAAAACACTGGTACACGCATCCTGACTTTTCTCATAAGGACTCTGATGTGTCACATAAGGACCCTACCCTCATGACCTCATTTAACTTTAATTACCTCCATAAGTTTTACATGCAAACATCATTGAGCTGGGGACTGAGGCTCCAACAAAGGAATTTGAAGAGGACGGAAGCATTTACCCCGTAACATATGGTAAAAATATGTTTATCTTCTCATGAAATTGCCAAAGTGGCTGTATCATTTTTCAGTCCCATCAGCAGTGAATGGGGGCTCCTGTAACCCTCATCATTCCCAGCACTCTCGTGGGAATGCAGCAGCACCTCACTGTTTGTTGTTTGGGTTCATATAATATAGATATATAGATATAGATATGTGTGTGTATGTATGTATTATGTATGTATGTATGAATGTAATTTTTATTTTATGTATATGGGTATTTTGCTTGCATGTATGTCTGTGACCATATGTATGCTTGGTATATGTATACCTGATGCTTAAGTAGGCCATCAGATCTCCCTAGGTCTGGAGTTATGGAAGGTTGTGAGCTGCCATGTGGGTGCTGGGATTGAACCTGGGTCCTCTGCAGGAGCAGTCAGTGCTCTTAACCCCGAGCCATCTCTCACTGTTTCCTGTTTTGATCTGCAATCCTCTGCTGATAAGCATACTGAGCATTTTCCACAGGCTCTCCTGCCATATGTGTGTTTAGTGATCACGTATCTGCAGATGTCCTTTTCACTGGTTTCAAGTGTGGGTCCCAAAGTGTGGCATGGTGTCTGTCCACTTTGGAATGAGCTCACCTGGGTAGCTTATAGAAACACAGAAGAACCAGGTCCTGTCCAATAGCAAGGATAAGCAGCATTAGGTGAACAGAAGAGAAAATAAATTGGCATCATCAATAAGTGGCCACACTCTCAGTGGATTATTTGGAGAAACTTGAAACCAGTACCTTAATCACTGGTTGTCAGTTTTTTAATTAGAGTATTTTCTTTTAATGTGGGTATGGCAGTTTGAAAGAAAATGGCCCCCAAAGGGAGAGGCACTGTTAGAAGGTGCAACCTTGTTGGAGTAGGTGTGGTCTTGTTGGAGGAAGTGTGTCACTGTAGAGGCAGGCTTTGAGGTCTCATATATGCTCAAGCCACACCCAGTGAGACAGACCACTTCCTGTTGCCTGTGTGTCACAATGTGTCACTCTTAGCTCCTTCCCTAGCACCGTGTCTGCCTACACACCACCATGTCCTGCCATGATGATAATGGACTAAACCTCTGAAACTGTAAGCTACCCAACTAAATGTTTTCCTTTATAAGATTGCCATGGTCATAGTGTCTCTATTCAGCAATAGAAACCCTAAGTAAGACAGCGGGTCTGGACAGATGGCTCAGTGGTTAAGAGTGCTTGTTGCTCTTTCAGAGGACCTGGGTTCAATTCCCAGCACCCACAGGGTAACGCACAACCAACTATAACTACAGTTCCAGGATTTAATACTCTCTTCATATCTCCACAAGCACTAGGCACATATGTGGTACATATGTATACATGCAGGCAAACACTCATACACATAAAAGAGTAAATCTTTTCAAAATACAATACAAATGGATACTATTAAGAGGTTAAAGTCACTTGGTATGGTAAAAGTGGGGAGGCATGGAAATTGAGGCATCTAACTCCAATCCAAACTTGGTATCTATTGCCAACATTCTGTGTATCATGCAAAATATAATATTACTGGGGAGAGGGAATAAAAAGATTAATCAACTCCTTAAAATAAGTTACACTAACCTACTGAGAAGAAGCAGAGGTTGGGTGTGTGGCTGGAAGCTGAGTTAGTAAGCAAAGTAACATGGAAGAAAGCTATTTCAAGTATGGCAGGACACAAACTAAACTCAAATTTAAAGCCCTTAAATAATCTCAAAGATGGATTTGTTGTTGTTGTTGTTGTTGTTGTTACTATTATTATTCCTAAGAAGGAGAGGGAGACCAGAAGGAGAGTTAGAGAAGAACTGGGCTTTGTTCCTGGAAGAGGGCTATCATTCATGTGCATGGGGTAAGACAGCAAGGGTAGAAAGAATAAGAAAGAACAGTTCTCAAAAGTAACCAGAAAGGGCCAGGCATGGTGGTGCACGCCTTTAATCCCAGCACTGAAGAGGCAGAGTGGCTATCTTGAGTTTGAGGCCAGCGTGGCCTGCACAGTAAGTCACAGGCCAGCCAAAAATGCATGGAGAGACCCTATGGGGGGGGGTGTTAAAAGTATTTCTGAATAATATTCTTTTTTGTTACTTATCTTCTACATCCTTTATTTCAGAAAATAGCTTAAAAATGAAACATACCAGCCGGGCATTGGTGGCGCACGCCTTTAATCCCAGCACTCGGGAGGCAGAGGCAGGCGGATCTCTGTGAGTTCGAGGCCAGCCTGGGCTACCAGGTGAGTTCCAGGAAAAGGCGCAAAGCTACACAGAAAAACCCTGTCTCAAAAACCAAAAAAAAAAAAAAAATGAAACATACCATCTGTCTCTAAAAGCTATTCTTTTCTAAGTAAAAGATCTGGTGAATTAATTTCCTTCAAATGTTCCAGGTAGTAATCAGATAATTATTTAGCAAAATATCAAATATAAAGTAAATGGAATGAATGGTTCTACAATTTGAAATAAAATAACGTTAACAAACTAACTTCCCATACATTTTACAACACAGTTGATATTTTAACTTTTACATAGTAACAACATATAGGCAAGCTGAGAACATGATTTCTGAATAACTTCCGATCTGCAAGGATAACTTTTGAGGACACCAATAAAACCCAAAAAAGATCAAAAAGATTCTTTCGTGGTTAAAATATTCAGCCATAATCAACTCTAAACCAGAGTATTTGGTCAAAATTCAGTTCTTCTGGAGATAACACACAGTAATAAACTTCTAAGCCACTGATTTACTACCACTTTATCATTTATAATGTATCACATAATCTCTTTTTAATTCATTTCCGTTATCACCATTCTGCAAGGTAACCGGTGAGAGCAGGCTGATCTCTCTTCTCTTTGCAGTTTGAAAGCCTAGTAGTCTCCCAGATGTCAGAGAAGTCTTAGTATGTGGTCATTAGCAGACTAGAGAACCAGGATTCAAACCCAGATTGCCATCTCCAAGACAAAGAAGGCATCTACTCTTTCTAGCTTACAATACCTAAATTACAAGACACAGGGGAGTGACTACTTTCTTCCCAAACATTAAGAGAAAAACATTCACAATGTAGTTTTAGAGCACAGCACAATATCTTGTCATTAAAAGGACCCACGGGTTGGGTTGCTTACAAGCTTGTATTTTCTGAGTTCCTTTTAGGACAGTAACCCTGTTCCAGACCATGGTGTTAACTTGTTTCCAGAGAGCCGGACACTGCAATGACACCTCCCAGGGCCTGCCACTTTGTAGATAACAAATAGTCCATTTACAAAATCACCTATGATGGGTGTTAAAAGCTGAAAAGCCTTTTTCAACTTTCCCTCTCACCAGCCTCTCCAGCTTACTAAGCCTCCACAGTTCCATCCACCTCAATGGGCGCCAACTTCCCAATCATGTAAGTATCCAAGATACCAGAGTAAATGAAAACATCAGTCCTGCCTTCCCAGGAGGCACAAGACCCTTTTAGACTAGTGTTAAGCACAGAGGGCCTATACACTTAACTGTTACCCTGACATTTTCTTAGTGAACAAAGGACATCTAAACACATTAGCCCCCTGCACACACACAAAAGAACCTATTTCATAGTAATAGATCATAATTCTAACATTTTAGGTTAGTGCAGACCCTTAAATTATGGTCTTCAAATGCAAATACCTTTCAAATGAGACTGATGTTTTAATAATGAGAGTGGCCTTTTTCCCAGTTCACTGTTTTTCCTAACCCATCTAGTGTGTTTTCTTCTAGTTATAGGTTTTAGACAGGGAAGACAACTATTATTGCCCCGCCTTACCATCCATGCACTGATACAGAACCTTCCCTCTGAAGACTCCACATGAGTAGGTAGGTCTCTTTAGCCTGCAGCAGGCAGTATTTTAATAAGAGATGACTGGCTGCACATCAGAGGGTAATCTGAGAGGTGTAGATGCAAACACTTGAATTCAGAAGAACTCAGCCAAGCCCACAAGAGAAACGTATAGTCAGTCATTTACAAAGTCAACTGTGAACGTTCACGTGGTATAACGTCCACTCAGAATGCCCAAGGCCCTGGGATCAAACCCCAACACGATGAAAACAAAGGTGACAGCTGAGATGGTTGAATGGAGAGGGAAAAAGTCTAGACTGAAGGGGGAAACTTACGCAAAGACTTAGAATTAGGTTTGGAAACAATGATCCGGCATGATGGCATACACCATTAATCTCTATGAGTGTGAGGAGAACCGATCTACACAGTGCGTGCCAAGGACAGCCAGGGCTACACAGAGAGATCCTGTCACAGAAACAAAACAAACAAACAAAAAACCATGAAAAGAATCATCGGAAAATGATGACTCTATGTCCAGCCTTTGGCTCCTCCTTGCAAGAAGAGCTCAAATATGAATTTTTTCCCCCACAGAGACAAATGCTTAAGCAAAAAAAAAAAAAGATTAGATGTGGGCTTTTAAAAACTGTTTTGGGGATAACAATGTGAAGGGTAGTTTTTCTAAGGAAGATGAAAACCAAAAGTCAAAAGTGAGTTCCCAAATGGCAAAAGAATGGAAAGCCCATAAAGCAAGCAAAGGAATAGGAATCGGTAAATAATAATCCTACAAAGTGGCATTCCAAGGTGACACTAAGATTTACATCAAAAACAAAACTGTAGGGAGCACTCTGACTGCTCTCAATTTATATCCCAATACCAAAATGGAAGATAAGCAAATGAATTTTAACATCAGAAGCCACTCTAACCTTTGGTTATTTCTGATCCATATCCCCCTACCTTTTTAACGGGGATGGGGAGGTAGGGCTTTCCTATGTAGCCCTGGCAGGCCTTGGACCTCACTCTATAAATCAGGCAGGCCTCAAACTTGCAGCAATTCTCCTGCCTCTGCCTCCCAAGGGCTAGGATTATAAGTATGCATTGATAGGGCCTCAACATAGTCCAAGCTGGCCTCAAACTTGATATCACCCATCTACCACCTCCTCAGTGCTAGGACCACAGGTATACACACCACTGTGCCAGGGTCTATCTACATTCATACTCTTAAAATGGAAAAGCAATGTGTGTGTGTGTGTGTGTGTGTGTGTGTGTGTGTGTGTGTCTCCAGAAAGCCCTTAAAATGCGTTAATACTCACAAAGTGTACAAAAATATACACTCAGGACTAGTCAGGCCTCTCCTGGAATTTAAATTCACTACTGTAAGATTCCCAGGTCTGTTCTACCATTCTAAGAATCAGCTCTAAAGCTGTCCCAAGGCTGTTAGCCTTACCCCCATCTTCCTTGATAAGTACTGTTCTTAACCTTTGCCAGAGAAGCTGCCTTTTGCAGCGAGCAGAGGTTAACTCAGACTCCTAACTGGGCAAAGAGCTCAGCTCTAAATGCACACTGTCTCTGTCAACCCCTGCTCTACCTTCAAGGCTCAGGGAGCATCACAAAAGATGGGCCAGAAAGAATGAAAGAGCCAGACCACAGGCTGAAATGCTGTGAAATGCTATCTCCTGGACAGACTGCTGCACTCATGAACACATCCACAGTTAACCTGCACAAGCTCAAACCAGTAGACCTTCCAGCATGGGTGGTGGGAAGGGTTTACAAGACTCTACCTCCAGCTGAAGAGCTATTGAAAGTTGATGGCTACTGGAGAAGCGGGAGTCAGCTTTCTTCAGGGGTCTGGCTACTGATACATGAACCATGCTGCAGTGGAAAGCCTTACACCCAAGCACATATGGACAGCAGCAATCGGACTTACCAACAACAACAAAAGAAAAAAAAAGACATAGAGATGGGAGGGAGGTGTGTTGCAGGGGTTCTTGGGAGAGTCAGCAGGGAGAGGAACGGTAGATAAGATCATGATATACTACTGTATGCTTGCATGAAATTGTCAAACAATAAATTTAAACTATCCTGGGAATTTTAAGTCACTTCTTAACAGCAACGAAATCTCAAGACGAGTTGCCTTCACATCCATCCCTAGCGATAAAACCAAAGCAGCAATGAAGGCTCCGCTGCACGGGAGGGAAGTTTATACAGCTACATTCCAGCACTTGCTTCCAAAGCTGTTAAGTGTATGATGGCATTCCTGACGCCCATGCCCAGAGCTTAATAAAAGCTCACACATGTTCCTGGACTGCAGCTACATTCACAGGAGAAATGTCTTCAGAGGCAGCACGACTCTTCAGAAGCCACACACATAACATGATAAAACAAAGGTGTCAATATTATAAATTTAAATGGTCATAAACATTTGATTAAAACCAATTTCCAGGAGGGGGGAATGGGGGGGTTGGGGGGGGGGGGGGGTAAAGAGGAGGGAGGACGGGGAATCCGTGGTTGATATGTGAAACAAATAGAAAATCTCTTAATAAAAAAAAAATTTTAATAAAAATAAAATAAAATAAGCCAATTTCCATCTGTGGAGTTGTCACCCCACACACCCAGTCCCAGATCTCAACAGATTACTAAAGTGCTAGAGAGACCATGCAGCAATTAAAAGCACCTGCTGCCCTTCCAGAGAACCAGAGTGTGGTTCCTAGCACCCGTATCTCATGACTACCTGTAACTCCAGCTCCAAGGTTTCTGACCCCTGTTCTGGCTTCCCTGGGCACACACGTAGCACCTGCTCACATATATGCACATGCATACACACACATAAATAAAAATAAGTATTTTAAAAATTATTAGAGATATTATGTTATGGACAGAATTCTATATTACATAAAGTGACCATAACATCACAAACAGGAAAAAAATCTGCCATTATATAAACTGTCAATAACTCTGTTAAAGAGGAAAAATAAAAGAGGAAATGGAATAGACCTTGTATCTGTCCTTTTAAAGATACGTGCTATTAAACCAGGAAAATCATCAGCGTCCAATGTTAGAAAAAAAACAAATTCATGCTCATTAACACAGTACCATCAACTGATGCTTTGAACAAAGTAGTGAAAGGTTTGTGGAACCTCACATTTAAAAGATAGAAATATCACCCCAATCACTTTGTAACTACAAAAAGAAAATTATCTTTAAATGGCTTTTGCCACTTTCAGTTGACTGATAAAACTAATAACTGGAGTAATCAACATTAGGTGCTCCGTGACAGGAAGTGACACAGAGAACACCCACAGAACTTTCCTGCTAAAAATATTTGGCCTCAACTGAACCAAGCTTGTGGGTTTAGACCCTCCAATTCTCAAGAAAAGAAGTGGGCACAGAAAATTCAAGTTAAACCACTCTATAAGGAAGTGACCCCCACCCCAACTCCAGATATAAAGAAGATCAACTAGCTTAGCCACTTAAGAGATGTCAAAGTCAAGGCCAGAACAATGAGAGGAGGTAAGGAAATGTACTAGATAAAAGGATACTAGAGAGACATAACACTTAAAGGCTAACATATCACCCTGGGCGTGATTGCTGTTTAGAGGGCTCTTTAGAAAAACATTATTGTTCTTAGGAGAAATGTTGTAAACATTTAGGGGTGAGAGGTCGTGATATGTACAACTTACTTCTAAAGAACTGGAGAACAAGAATATAAACTAAGATAAAGCCCGTCCACCAAAGACTAACAGTGAGTCTAGGGTCCCCTGGAATATTTTTTCCTTCACTTTAGTATACATTTGAAGTTCTTCAAAATAAAGGTGGTAGTATTGCTATGTCATGGAGGGGAATCTCAAGATTAAAAGATGAAAACGAACCTCTATAGAACTCTATTGGGGAGGATAATCTTTATGATATTAGAGAACAATTGATTTTTCTCTTCTTGTATGAGGATGGTAGTATTTATGAAAAAAAATCTTAGGAGATTTGTCCCTAAATATTAAGGCTTTCAGGACAGTGAATTACATCACTTTTAGATGATAAACATATTAATTAAACATGTTTAGGTGTTCATAAATGGGGGTCAAAGGCATTTAATGAATTACCTAAACATACATGCATACATACATACATACATATATACATACATATATATATATATACACACACACACAAAGAGACACACACACTCTTATACACAGATTCTCATATATACATATTACATGGTAATTTTATACAAAAAGTCTTATCAGGTTTTTAACCTAGTTTTCCTTTCCTGCAAAAGTCACATAAACCATTTAATTCTACCATAAAAAGCAGCCCAGCAGATATAGCCATTTCTCTATCCAGCTCCAGCCACTGTGGCAAACCCTAACTACACGTCAGTCTTAATCCTTGAAATCTGGCTAAAGCTAAGAAACTGAGTTTTAATTTTTAACTAATTTGCATTTAAATTTAAATAGTCATGTGTGCCTAGTGGCTATTATTTTGGACACTGCAACTATATGGTACAGGCAGAACTAGATATAAAAGATGTTATTATTCATAAGAGTAAATCAAGGGCAAGACTAAAGGAAAACTTCAAAATAACCAAAAGTCCTTAATAAAAGCTCACAGAATGAAATTCAGTTTTAAACCGACTCCAAATCACTGTGACTATCGGAAAAGATAGTGCACTCAATCAACTGCGCTGGACTAATGTGACTTAAGAGGTCACACTGGCAAGACTGATAAAAAGGAGCCAATTCCTGGAGTGTGCACTTGACAGAAATTCTTACAAAAGTATCGTTGTGCTCACATCATTATTTTTATTTTTAAATAAAAATTGGGGGGAGCACCCTGTGGAGTTCAGAGGACAACTTGTGGAAGTTGGTTCCTTCCTTACTTCTTGTAGGTCTTGGAAACCAAACCCAGATATCATCAGGCTTAGCAGCAAGCACTCTTACCACTGAGCCACGGGCTGGTACTCACAAGCTTTGTTTAAACACATACTGCTAGTGACATTCTTGGTGTAACATAAGCTATGCCTAGCCAATATTACCACCTAAGAATCTCCATCTAGTACCACAGTCAGTCTGTAACCTGATACTGACTTAGACTATTATCTATTTTAAATGTAGCCTCCATACTTTATAGAATTATTTTAAACATTATTGAGGAAGAGGAATATCACTTAGAAGAGTGCCTACACATGAGCACTCGATGAACTTTCCTTACTGTTATTTCCTATCAACCTGGAACTTCCTTCTGATTTCTTTGTCTTTTCAGGGCTGGGGACTGGATCTTATGCATGCTAACCAAGCACTCAAGCATGTTTTTTCAATGGGTCGAAACAAAACACATTCACAAAGTTACACAGAGTAAAGTTATAGAAACAGCTAGATAAATAAGTATGTCTTGCTCAACTTAAATAATGCTCCTTTAAGAATTCACTTTAGGGAAATTAAAAACTTTGGACTGCTTTTATGTACCAAAAAGAAAACAAAAAAACAGCCAAGCTATCAAAATAATTTATTTCCCAAATACAAAACTAGGATGAAACTGTTTGAATTCAACATTTTTATTAATGAAACTGGGCAAATGTTTTTATAAGGAAAAACTTGTTTCACTGAAATATAATTCACAAACCATATTCCAAGTATGTAGTACTAGCTAGGCATGGTGGTACACGCCTATAATCCCAGTACTCAAGAAGACAGAACAGAGATAGGTGATTCTCTGTGAGTTCAAGGCCAACCTGGTCTATAATGCAAGTTCCAGGCCAGCCAAGGCTATACAGTGAGAACCCTGTCTCAAAAAAACAAACAAAAAGAAGTATGCAGTTCAACGGATTCAGTACCGACAAGTCTGCACCCACTACCAACTTCAAAGTATCTTCATTACCTCAGAAAGGAGCCATGCATGGTTCATGACCACCCCACACCAGCACTCTATCACTGGACTACTTCCTGTCTCTGTAAACTTCCCTATTCTGGATATCCACTTTGCAATGGGCAAAGTCTCTGATTTCTCCATGTCCTCACCAATACACCACCTGTGTCTGGAATTCTATGACAGTCATCCTGCTGGGTAGGAGACAGTTGATATCTCGCTATGGCTCTGATCTCCATTCCTTACTGGCTACCGGTGCTCTTTTCATGTAATTATTAGCCATTCGTTTATCAACTTTAGCTTTTTTTTTTTTTTTTTGAGACAGAGTTTCTCTGTGTGGCTTTAGAGCCTTTCCTGGAACTCACTCTGTAGCCCAGGCTGGCCTCAAACTCACAGAGATCCGCCTGGCTCTGCCTCCCAAGTGCTGGAATCAAAGGCGTGCGTCACCGCCACCTGGCTCGTTTACCAACTTTAAAAAAAAAAAAAAAAAAGCTTATGGAAAAAAAGGCTTCTCGGATCCTTTACCAATATTTAATTGGTTAGTCCTAGAGTTATAAAAGATAGATTCTAAAGACAATTCCATAGTAGAATATGTTTTTCATCTTTGGGCAGTCTTTTAACTTGGTGGCACTTGGAACACAGATTTTTTTCATGTTTCTACAGAACATGCCTTGTGTTACCGCTGTTGCTGCTGGTGTCCTTGATCAGTAATCGACTGCAGACCCGAGGTCATGTAGATGAACCCTTGTGTTTTCTTCTAAAAGTTCTATAATCATAGCTCTTCTACATGGGTCTTTTGGGGGTTAAAATTTTCACTTCTGTTTGAGATAAATTTTATGTATGATGTGAAGTAGGATTCCGACTTCATTCACGATAGACTCAGTTCTGTCAGCACAGTTTGCTTCCGCAAAGACTGTGCTAGCCAAGAGCACACAGGTGCAGTCTGAGACTTTCAATTTTGCTCCACAGATGTATACCTACACTTATACCATCAGTACCACACTGTTTTGATTATTGTTGCTTTGAAGTAAGTTTTAAAATTAGTAAGTGTGAGTTTCTCAACTTTTTGTTCTTTTCCAATAGTATTTTAGATGTTCTGGGTCTCTTGTAATTACATCTGCATTTTAAATCAGTTCCTTGGTTTTTACCAAGATACCATGTGGATGAGATTCTGAAGAGATTTTTCACTAAAACTGTACCAATTGGGGAGTACTGACATCTTAATATAGTCTCCCAACCCATGAGCATAGGAATTTTTTCATTTATTCCTATTTCCTTCATTTTTTCCAAGGTGTTATAATTAGAGAATAAATTTATACTTATTTTGTTACGTATATTCCTAGCTGTTTTCTGATATTCTAAGTACAACTACTTCACTAATTTAAATCCTCATACTGTTCACTATAAATGTATAAAAACTACAACTGGTTTATAGTTACTGATCCTGTAGTCTAATAAAGTGAATCTGGCAGAGTACTCACTCCTGAGACCGATACATGGATACTAAACGCCAGCTTCTATTATAACACGTTTATGTTTCAAATGTTTTATAATAAAGATAGCTTACTAGAAAACACTGCCTCCTTGCCTAACAGACAAGTTGTGATGTAATTTTTTCATAACTGTCCACAAGAAACTAACACCCTCAGGAGAAGAGGCCCTGTTTCTTCATCACGTGATGTGAAGACCCTCAATAACAAGCTCTCTTTTCAAACAAAACTGCCCATTCGTCCTTTAAAAGCCTCTGGAAAGCATTTGTTTTTAAGCTGAGCAATGGCATTTACTTCTCCTGATTTTTTTTTTCTTTTTAAGATTTATTTATTTATGTATACAGAGTTCTATCTGCATGCATGCCTGCATGCCAGAAGAGGGCACCAGATCTCTTTATAGATGGTTGTGAGCCACCATGTGGTTGCTGGGAATTGAACTCAGGACCTCTGGAAGAACAGGCAGTGTTCTTAATCTCTGAGTCATCTCTCCAGCCCTTCTCCTGTTTTTAATGTTTGTGTTTCTTACTTGACTTTCTGTATCTCTTCGAATGTATTATTGTTGCAGGATGATGCCAGTGCCCAGCGCTGGACCAACAGACAGGAAGGTGATCTGAGTGTGTCATAATCCCTAGCTTCAGCTTCCCTTTCTCTGAAACCTATTCATGTTTTTGACTTCCCAGAGAAAACCAAGAAAAATGAAGAATGAGGAGAGAGAAAATGCAACCAGGCAAGCCCCAACAGTACCACAGTCTCTGTGTTTCTATTTGATAGCACTTACCAAGAGTTTTTTAGCTGAAACATTTTCACTCCAAACATTCCCTTAAACTTGGACATCTGGTTAGCTAGCATTCTAAAGCAACCTTCAAAATCAACCAGGTCCTTTTTTTATTCAAGAAACATTTGCTTTGCTTCTAAACAATTTTTAAATTACAGTTATTTGTTAGAAAAATAACAGCCAAAACCTACAAACCACAATTTGTCCCACAAAGTCCAATTGCAGCCCAGATCTATTTTTGGCTTCCTAACAACTTGAGCTAGAGGATCTCATGGCATTGTTCAAGTTGCATTATAAACAGTTTCTGAAAAGAAAAGCAAAACATTAAATGCTGCATAAACCAAAAATGGTACAGACTATGAGAAGGTTCGCGTTCAAACATCGGCTACAGAAGTGCCAGCCTCACTCTACTGCTCCCTAATCCCCACACCTTCCCAGAACTGTAACCCAACCCCACGGTATGAAAGTCATTCTCCTGCTGTCAGACTGACCAGCCTGTCTCCTGTTCCCTTGTCTCAGCTTTATGCAAACAAAGAAGTCATGTTGCTGAAGAGATGTGTAAATCTGGGAGAGAATTAATGCCTGCCTGTGGCATGAAGCACTTCAGCTCACCCCATCATCTAACCTAAGAGTTTTTCACAGTGGCCTTGGTTTGCTTCTACCTTCTACTTCATTCCAAAAATGACAGCTGCCATTTTTTGCTTTTTTTTAAATGTATATGGGTGTTTTGTCTCAATGTATGTCTGTGCACCACCTGCATGCGATACCCAGGGAGGCCACAAGAGGGCATCAGATTTTTTTTTTTCCCCTGGAACTTGAGTTAGTACAGAGCATTATGAGCTGCCATGTGGGTGCTGGGAATCAAACCTGGGTCCTCGGTCACGGCAGCCAGCGCTCTTAATGACTGAGCCATCTCCCCATGCCCCACCTTCATCATCTGTAAAATGAACATGTCTATAGCCTTTGCTCAATGTTGTCCTCCTCTGATGGAAGACAGAATAAGAAAACTCACACTAAGTACCATCAGAAAACCACACCCATTCATATTTCACCACTCCATCATGGGCCACTAGAAAGAAAATGCTGAGCTACATGAAAAGGAACACTGGGACACATTTAGTCTTTGTCCAACATGCCTGATAGAGAAACTCAGCAAATCACAACGAAAGTTTCCAATTTTCTTCACCAAGTTACAATGACTTTCCTCAAACTCATTCTTCTGCTCTAGCTCCTGCTTAGATGGGAAAGGGAGTTGGGGGAGGGGGTGACATTAAAGGAAAAGCACCATGTTCAATGATCAAAGGACACCAGATCCCCACCTATCCAGCAGACTCAAATAACGTGGGATGGTTCTGTGGACAGTGCTTGCTGCATTCACAAGGCTGACAAGCAGAGCTCAACTCCCCAGAGCCCACAGAAAAGCTAGACATAACAGTGAACATGTCTATAAGCCCAGCGCCCCTGGAAAGAGGAGAGGACAGAGACAGAGGCTCACTGGCCAGCTAGTGGGCACACACAGTGGTGAAACATAGGAGAGACCCAATCTGAAACAAGGTGCAAGGAAAGGTTGTCCTCTGAAACACACACACCCAAGACATCAGTGACCATATGGCTGGAAACACAGAATGGTTGGTAGAGTGCTTTACTAACATGCATGAGGCCCTGGGTTCAAACCCCAGCATCACTTAAAACTGGGAGCGTTGGCCAGCACCTGTAAGCTCAGCCATTGGGAAGTAGAAGACTAGAGAGGAGAAGGAGCTGGAGACCAGCATTGTTGGCCCTATAGAGTTAGGAGGCTTCGGACTAAAGACATGGCTCTGTGGTTAAGAGCACTGGCTGCTCTTCCAGAGAATGTGAGTCCAATTCCCAGCACCCACATGACAACTCAAAACCATCTATATCTCCAGGTCCAGGGGATATGACACACCCATCTGGCCTCTGTGTGCAATGCACACACATGGTACACTTACATACAAACAAGCATAAAACACTCATACACATAACATTAAAATAAGTAAAATCCTGTTTTACAAAACAAAATTTTTTAAACAAGGCATGATCTTTAATCCCAACACTAGTCAGAGGCAGGCAGATCTCTAGAAATTTGAAGTCACCTGATCTAAATATTGAGTTCCAGAACAGGAACTCAATATAGTCAAGGCTATATAGTGCAATCAATCAATAAATAAATAAATAAATACATTTTAATTAAAGAAGCCAATCTGGGCTACATAGTAACCTGCTCCCCCCCCCAAAAAAAGCAATAGTTTTGACAGTGATGCCAATAATGGACACAATCTGAGGCTATTCTCAGCAACATAGGGCATTTGGAGGCTCTACATGGAAGCTTCATGGACACCTTACTTAATCTTCTATCTTGGTCTACCACATCTGTGTTACATGAGATTCACATGTTGGGAGTCAGCAGAAACTGCTCTCTGCTCTTTCAGCTAGGTACATCTACATCATACCATGTAGACTCAGGGAGTTCAGAGGCTCGAAAGCACCCTAAGCATCACCAAAAAAAAAAAAAAAAAAAACCACCCTTGGCTGATTTTTCTAATCTAAGCTGTGATGTAGATATTGCTCTGTATAAATAAAATGCTGATTGGCCAGTAGCCAGGCAGGAAGTATAGGTGGGACAAGCAGAGAATTCTGGGAACAGGAAGGCTGAGTCAGGAGATGCTACCAGCCGCAGTCATGAGTACCAACATGTAAGATACTGGTAAGCCACGAGCCATGTGGCAAGGTATAGATTTATAGAAATGGGTTAATTTAAGATGTTAATTTAAGATGTAAGAACAGATAGCAAGAAGCCTGAGCCATTAGGCCAAACAGTTTAAATAATATAAGCGTCTGTGTGTTTATCTTATAAGTGGGCTGCGAGACTGCTGGAGACTTGGCGGGACCCAGAGAGAAGCTCTCCAGCTACAATGCTGTCTGTTATCAGTCAGCTCCGTTTTAATTTTCTAAACTACTCTGTCCAAATTCTCACACCTAAGCAGAACCCTAAGAACACTAAGAACCCAGAACACTAAGCTTCACAAAAGCAGTCATGTTGTACCACAGCTGCTTCTAACATGCTTGGTGCCAGTCAGGCCCTTATAGAAGACAAAACAACTGCCCCTGCCGCTCTTGCCTTCTCTGTTTAGTGCCTGGCACCTCACGGGTGCACAAAGATGGCAAAGGACCAAGACTTCAAAAATGCAACCCTTCACTGGCCAGCCTTAACTCTGGTGGCTCAATCCCAGAACTCAGGAGGCTGAGGAAGGACGATCCAGAGTTTACAAGTAGGCTAGCCTGGGCTACAAAGTGAGTTCCAGGACTGACAAACCCTGCCTCAAACCAATATCTGTAACTACACATCTTTTATTATTATTATTACTATTATTATTACACTTATTTATCTGTGTATTCTTATGGATGTGTGTTTGTGTGTGTGTGTGTGTGTGTGCGCGCGCGCCACAGTGCACCTGTGGAGGTCAGAGGACAACTTGGAGGAGTCTGTTCTTTCCTTTCATCATGCGGGACCCCAGAGAACTGAACTCGGGTCAGCAGGCTTTGCAGCAGGAAGTGACCTCACCCACTGAGCCATTCCCTGGCCCACTACAGATGTCTTTACCTGTTTCCCTCCGAGCATTCACACTCTTCAGAATAAAGGGATCCCGAACATTGCTTCTCCCAGGAACAGCGGCTGCAACTGTCTCCCGAGTGGGAACCTGTCGGGACATTCAGCTAGCTTTTCAGCTCTGGGGAAATTCCTACTTTCCCTCTACACTGCAAAGAAATCTTCACATACAAGAGTCTCAAACTCTCATGCTGGATTCAAAGACAGAAGCCAGCACCAACTCAACCAGTTTCCACTTCATCCAGACTGCAGACTAAACCTGGGAAATCAAGACACCTAATAAACACTAAGTCTGCTTATTATGGGAGAATCAGAATCCAATGAGGAAAAAAATAAGATACAGGCAAATTAACAGTACAAATTCAACAGCACTGAATGCATCTGTGGTTGACAAAAAAAGAAAAAGAAAAAACATATTTTAAGTTGTGGCAAAGACCTAAGGTCCCTTAAGCATTTCTAGGGTTTCTTTTCTTTCTTTCCTTTTTCTGAAGTACAGTCAATCACAAGCATGTTTGCTTTTTTTTCTGCTCTGCTGCTCCAGACTCAGACTGCTTTAGGGGTGGAGATTTTAAAACAACAATGAGGCATTTTATAGCAGACACCCTAAGTCTGAAAGACATTCTGGGAACAGTCAAACTTCACTGTGGGCTGCTCTAAAGCACAGACATACCCGATATTCTGCCCACCTTGAGTTCAAAGTATACTTTAGACAAGAGGAACAAATGATTCAGGCATTCCGTATTCCAGAAGACTTCTCCAGCTGTTGGTCAAGAGTCGTAAATGTGTTCTTCCGCTTCCCAAGAGCCATGAAAACGTACCTGGCAGAGCCTCCCGCACAGCACAGTAACAGCCAGAAGCTGTGTGTTGGAAGTACAGTTTTCACGAGAATGGAAAAACTCACTTTGTGCAACCGGCTCCCTTTGCCCGGCTAACTAACCTAAGGAAGATGGTCAATGTCTACTAGGTAGAACTGGACATTCTGACTGCACTGCCTCCTCCCTGACTGAGAGTCTCTTTTGCTGCAGTCAGATGGCAACAGAAGAAGAAAAGAGAGAAAACCGCCAACAAAAGGAGCGATGGCTTTAGTAAGTGCAGCACTAAACATCCCAGAGCAGACAGGCCCTCAATGACACACCTTCAATAAAAACTTCCAAACCCTTTTCCCTTTTTGTTCCTTTGAGAAAATGGTGAAGCAATTTGCATTTACAGCTTATTTCCTGTTTCCAAAATACCCCCTTTAACTTTTTCTTTTCTTTTTTTATGGTCAGCATAAATAGAACCAAATTGTCAAATCACAGCTATTCTGTGTGCAGCCGATACAAATAGGTCTGATTTCTAGCCAGCCATAAAACAATTACTGCTACCTTCCTAGTGCTCTTTGATACCAGGCTGTCCGGAGCTTCAAAGCCAGTCTCCAGGACTGTTCTGAGGGCACTGCTGAGAAACAACAGCAACCCAGAAGATGGAATGCTCCAGCTCCTACAGGCACACAAAGACCTGACAACACAGGTGAACCTAGTCTGCAGAGTCGAAGTGGGGAACTCGGGGGTACGGGAGCTGACTTTGTGTGGTATGGGTCCACGAGAATATCTTCCTGGAAATCATAAAGGCTACAAAGCTTTCAACTTCAAAAGAGAATCATTTTGCTTTCAGAGAAATTTTCTGATTGACTAAAATAACTTCTCCCCGGGGAACTGACTGGGATAGAAGGAAACTTCAGGGTCTTAAGCACATAAATAACTCCACAGCACAATATTTATGTGATGTTGCCAAACTCATTAAAGCTACACATTTTGAATAAGGATAAATTTGGTCAGAATAGCAATAGAGGAGGTTTTTGAGCAACGGTGTGTTTTGCCTATAAACTAATAGGGCTGCATTCTCACAGGGCTTATAAAACATGACTGCAGTGTGGGATGACATGTGAACACCTAACACATACAGCACACATATGCACGATAAGCAACAGTGAGGAGGAAGTCAGCTAAGTAGCAGCTTTAGCATGTGTCCTTTGAAAGAAGGAAAAGATGTGAAGTGTAATTACAGAAATTTACTATCTAACATCTTGGATTGGTGGCAAATATAACATGATTATGAAATCTCTCCCATTGCCCAAATTCTTAAAATAAGAATTTTCTTGGGCTGGCAAGATGGCTCAGAGACTGGAGGCACTTGCAGCCAAGTCTGATGGAGTGAGTTTGATCCCTGGAACCCACGTGACAGGAGAGAAGAGACTCCACAAGCTGTCCTCTGACATCCACACTCATGCCACAGTATAGACATGCCCACATACATACATAAAATAAATGTAAAAAAAATTACTAAAGCTGACACACACGCAAATAGAGTTGTGTACATCTTTAACACTATGCATCAGCACAAAAAGGATTTTTACTAAGATGTGTCTTTTTTTAAAAAAAAAAAATGCTTCCCATCAATGACACCAAACCAAAGGGTTTTTTCCTCAACCCAAAACTTTTGGCAGTTCGATTACGATATGCCAGGATTTCAAATTAAGTAGCTGCCAAACACGGCTGAGAATGGAAAGTACAGTTGGTATGGTCTTCTTCCTCTACAGAAAAGCAGAGTGCCATCGACCCCAGCACAGAAAAGAAAGGGCATCTGTTACCAAAGGTCTGCCTCTAACTTCGCCTTGTCTGCTCTCGAACTCATTTAAAACATTAGTCCAGAGCTGAGTTGGCAATCTTCGGTAATCAAGCCAAGGACCCACTTAGGCACACATTGCCAGAGACATGTAGCTACAGTGTTTTCTAAAATCCGTACAAGTCAGTTCTTAGAATTCCACACAACTCTTCGCATTGAAACCCAAATCTTCCCATTCAGAACAAGAGCCACCTGTTTACAGCCCTGATCTCCAGAGCAGCTTCTATCTCTTCGCCTGGCATCTAGAATTGGTACTAAATTTCTTCATAACAACGTGATTGTGTAATCTCTCAAATTTAATTACATTTTCCCCCTCTGGAGCTTTTTAACCAAGGCTAAATGCATTAACATACAACAAAATTCTCAACATGAGTGACAAAAAATGCATTAAAAGTAACCTTTAATCCATGCTATTTAACTGATTTTATTCTATTTTGGCACGTTTGAAGTAACTCATCTAAGGATTAGTTAGGCTTTTCTACACTCCTTTTTATCAGGACTCTACCATTCTTGATTTAGTTTTGAGAGAAAGGGGTTTGGAGAAACTGTAATAATCTCCCAGCTGGAGCTGGCTGGAAAGTCCGTCAGTCCGCATTGTGCCCTTAATTTGCAGGAAGGCTTTGTGCGCTTCTGCCCTCCTTTTACATGCTGAGCAGTTTGCACTGATAAAGTACTTATAGACCAGTTATTTTAGATTAATGAAAAGCCCAGTAAAAGTTTATGTTAAATGGCTGTGAACTTTCTCTTTAAAATACCGAACTGCATCCTCAGTCTGACTGCTTTAAGACCTTAACTCTCATAATCTGTCTCAATAGTTTTCGTGCTAGTGGGGCAAAGCCAGTCTTAAAATGCTTAAGAAGTATTATTATCCAACAGAGCAGGAATCCAAAATTTCAGGCTATGAATTCAGATGGAATGGCTGGAGCCTCTGGGCAAACACATGGGTTTCATCACACAACAGTGGCTTCCAACTCTTGCCCTCTCCAGCCTTAGCAGTGAAGGACTTCCCTGCCTCTCAAACCCACAGCAATAATGCAAACTGGATACAGAGAAGGGCAGCGCTGCTGGAGTTGTGAACAGAATTAAATCGGTATTGGTGATACATGGCGTTGCTCTAATTCCACACTTGACTCAAAATGAGTTTAAAGCCAATGATGTGGTGCCTCCTCTCTCTCTACACTTCACACCTAACAGTAAGTACACCAAAATGCCTGGTTATCAAAGATTGTAACTCAACTTCCACAATTCCTTTCTAGTCTCCACATCCCAAAGCAAAGTCAAACTGAGAAATATGAGTTGAAGTCCTTAGAACAGGACTTCTGCCTGAATAGAAGCAGGAAAGGTAAAAGACGTGTCATACTCCAAGACATAAAACTCTATCAATGCTAAAAAAAGAAAAAAAAAAAGAAAAGAAATTACTCATTTTCTGCTATACTACATACCAGTGAGGTAGAAGTTCACATCATAAGCAGAGGGTATATCCAACACAGCAAGTTTATCTACAGGTCAGAAATGGCAGCATCGGAAACTAACAGGGGTTAAATAATTTCTTTTGTGAGGCCACGCAAAACCTACAGCAGCTGCCTAACTGTGCTTTTCCGAACACAGCCAAAGCCCAAGGAAGCCGTCCAAGGCAGCCCTGGCCTGGTAACCAGATCATGGCGATTCCATTTTCAGCCAAGGAAAGGGACAGTAAAAACAAAATTATTCCTCCGTCAGTAAGTTTTCTGGATAAGCTAATTTTTACTAACCTTTAGCATTTACCCTCCTGTGTATCCGTGAGAGCTGTCTCTCTCTGTGTGTGCAGACAACCTTAATAACTTCTAAATGCTGGCTGCATGAGATAAACTTCAGATAGCTATCGCTTCTTCAAAACCAATTATAAAAACTACCAGAAAAAGTTTTAGCTATTCAAGGGCAGGAATGAGTTGAAAAGGAAAAGGTAAACATTTAGTCACTGCTGTAAAATGTTTAGCCACAGATCTCTGACTCGATCATTGAAGAAAACTGCAGAATTTGTGGCATTTCTATACGACCTAAGACACTGTGCAATGATTCTTATGAAGAACAAACTTGGTTCCTCAAGGCCTAGCTAGAATCTTCCAACTAAAAGTACTTAGACCACCTAAAATAAATACAAAAGCCGTCTTCCTACAGACTGTTGTCACTCAGTCTCACCAACACAGCTGAGATACTGATCCCTCAAGTCTTTTCTACCTAGTGTGTAAAAAAAAAAGTATTTCACCTACTTGGGAAGAATGAGTGTTTATTTAAATAGAAATCCAAGGTTCTTCATACATCAAGTCTTTGAAGTATGTGAATAAGAAATTGGTGACCTAACAAAGTTATATTCCAATGGCTAGGAATCACAAGTTCCCACAGGAAAGAAGAGTCTAAATGACTTAAAGCTATGTGGAAATAGGCATGACTTCAACATTCCCACTTCAATATTTATACTATATAGGTTAAATACATTACTTCATTGGTGTCGGTGTGCCCAAGCATCTTCTTTTATAAAAGCCAATTTTAATTCAGTATTAATTTATAATAATTCTAATCCTGTTTGCTTTATCACTGGTTTATGCCAGAACATGAACTGAATTTTAGGCTATTGTACATATTCCTGTCACATGCCAAAGATAAGAGGTTCTGACTGAGAACATAGCAGATACACTTTCTACTAAAGATCACATCATTGTACAATGCTGTGGGAGAAATCTGGCTTCAATGGGTTTTCTACAGGATTAAGAATTGTTTAAATACTCTGAATTAAAATATACATTTTAATGGATAGTCCTCAATTCACATATTGTGGCTTGTTTTAAAAACTAAATCCCAAAAACTAGGTTAATATCTCCACTTCTGTAGGCTTAAGCCATAAATTCTTCAAACACAATTAAACAAATTAGTATTTCTGCTAATTACTGATGGGAATTCAGCAATGTAAAGCTATCTCTGTATTTTCTATAGCTTGGGAATTTAACTGGCCGTGTTCAATATAATACACTTAGTGGATCTCAGAGCCCACTGCCTGTAAAATCTCCCATGGAGACTGAAGACCACCCATTGAAAACAGTACATTACTGCCCCAAGCAAGAAGCTAGCACACAGAACTGGTCACTCAAGTCTTTCAAATACTATTTTATTGAGGGATTGTGGGAGGTGGTGGAGGGGGGAAGGGGGGTTCACGAGTGGTCGGGGGAGGAAAACTCAGACATAGAAAATAAAAAAAACAGAGAAGTCTACAGCCCAGGTCCCTAGAACACCCCCATTCCTCAATCTACCCCCACTGTTTAAAAGGCCGCATAAACAAGTAGGAAGTGCTCGGTTTCAGAGAGAATTACATGATACTCCATTTCAACCGTCTACAAAGGACTTTTATTTGAAAAGCTGCATCTCTCCTGTTATAAACCATTTTTCTCCACACTGATTTCAGACCAGAGAAGGCTAAAGGGGGGTGGGGTGGAGTCGGGAAAAATTCACTCAGTGTCTTTCTATGCCTTAAATGGTTGATCCAATAAAGATCCTTTAGAGGAAACTTTTAAGTCTATTTTTTTTCTCTAAGTAAGCAAATCATACATGAGGGCTTTTCTTTTCTGGGGGACTGACTGCACCCTGTCCCTTTAAATGCCAGGCCTGCCCCATTTCCCACGCATTCAATGAAAGCCCCACGTTTGCTGGCCTCCGGCCCACAATGTCAAGTAGTTTTCTTGCTATTGAATTTCAAGATTATTCTTTTGGATCATTTGCCCTTTAGTTTTAAGCACGCCACAGCAAAAATAATGTCTTTCTACAATAACATAAAGAAAACTCTGAGCCCCTTACAAGCCCACAAGTAGAGAACACCTTGTCCTTTGGCTCCTCTTTACTGCAAAATATGCTCCACTACATACGCTGCAAATAAAGGCTATTATCCACTATCTGGAACGACCATGGCCTTGCCCATCCAGTAACAAGACGCACAAGTATACTCATTTAACAGAGTCTGGAATCTCCAACAATCCACGGTATTCAAGTCGCTCCTCTAGATTACTCCCAACTCTCGAGCCCCCAACTTAGCCCACTGGGGACACAGTTGGAATAAATCTTAAAACGGTGACTTTATTTAAAAACAATTACTTTACTGCCTGTTATTTCTGGCTCTGACGGCTACGTAAGTTAATGATTAGAAACAGCAGCACACAAATACGGTGAGCCGTAGCCACAGGATCAGTGTTGCTTTCCTTGTTCACGCACATACCTTAGCCCTAAGGAAAGGAATCCACGCCACTACCAAGCCCATTGAGAATTCTCTCAAAAGAAACAGAAATCGTTTAGTAGAAAATTAATCAGCAGAACTAAAGTAAGTCCAAGGAAAATAATGTCATTCCAAATGCTAGTATACAGAACTTGAAATATCAACTTTACACAAGTAGCTGCTCATGAGGAAACACCCAGGTCACAAACATCAGTTTTTACATGCAGCAAGCATTCTAAGGTGGAGGTAATCCAACCATGATTTTATAAAAAGCACCTAATGCTAAAGAGAAAATAGTTACCTGTACTTCGCCTACAACTCTGTTATGCATTAGTCCACAGTATATTTGTAATAAGTTTATCTTTATGATAAAAAGGGAAAGATGTTTCCTATGAAATCACAAAATTAAATACAAAATATCCAATAAAGACATTTTGGAAGAAAACTGAAAATAACCCTCTCACTTTGGAAATTTTTCTTCTTCTTTCTTAAATACAGTAACAGCAATCATCTGTAGTGTGAATAAAGCATGTAGTTTTATTTTCATTTTTCAAGACTTATTTTTACAGCTTACATATGAAATCCAATTAAAACTACATTAGTGGGATTAAAGGGACGCCTCAGCAGTTGAATACCTGTTGCTCTTGCAAAGGACCCAGGTTTAGTTTCCAACAGCCATAGGGCAGCTCACAATGTCTGTTATGTCCAGTTCCAGGACATATGACACCGTCTTATAACCTCCTTGTGCACCAGACACCCACATGATGCATAGACATACATGCATGCAGACACTTACACACATTAAAAAAAAAACTAAAAATTATTTTTAAAACGTATTATATCACTGACTTTTTAAAGACTTGTTTTATTTTTAATTGTGAATGTGTGTTTCTGCGAGTGTGGGTACATGTGTGCAGGCCAGAGGCATCAGATCCCCTGGAGCCAAAGTTACACATGGTTGTAGGGCACCCAGCATGAATGCTGAGGACCAAACTCAGGTCCCCTGCAGGAGCAGTATAGACTGAGTGCTGCGCTCACTCTCCCACCCTCCTGAAATTGTTTTTATGTAATATATACCAGCTCTTCATCCAAAAAGAACTTTTTCCCCTGTCCCAAGTGTATTATTCTGCCTGACTTGGGATACCTTTCATTTATCATCTCATGATCAACTTTAAACCACATACAAAGATCACTGACCTGGGAGCAGGCCTCTCCTTCCAAGTATAGACTTTATTGATTATTAACACTGTCACTATAATTCTGAGCAACTTCATAAGCATCATGTCCCTTGTAGTCAGTTTTCAAAGTCAGATACAGGCTTTGGAAATGTTTCTAACACTACACATCAAATAGGTGAGTGAAAGCCGGGCGGTGGTGCCAACGCCTTTAATCCCAGCATTTGGGAGACAGAGGCAGGCAGATCTCTGAGGTCGAGGCCAGCCTGGTCTACAAAGCTAGTTCCAGGGCAGCCAGAGCTACACACAGAGAAACCCTGTCTGGGAAAAAAAAAAGGAGAAGAAGAGGAGGAAGAGGAGGAGGAGGAAGAAGAGGAAGAGGAGGAGGAAGAAGAGGAGGAGGAGGAGGAAGAAGAGGAGGAGGAGGAGGAGGAAGGAGGAGGGGGAGGAAGAAGGAGGAGGAAGGAGGAGGAGGAGGAGGAAGAGGAGGAGGAAGAGGAGGAGGAGGAAAATTAATCAACAAAATTATCAAAATCCCACAAGCAAAAAAAAGAAAAAAGAAAAAAAGAAATGTCAAACATCTGAAACATCCCTATGTACTCCCAAAACATAGTCACCACTCACTGTCTTCAGGTTCTACATCTGAAGACCCAATCAAGCATGAGTGGAAGAGAAAAACTTTGTAGTTAAGACATACATATTAGGGGTTGGGGACTTAGCTCACAGAATAGTACACAAGGCCCTGGGTATCTTCCTCAGCTCCAAAACAAACAATAAAGTACAGATAGCAAAATAACTATTTGCACAGTATCTACATTTTATCAGGAATTGCAAGCAATCAAGAAATGGCTCAAAGTATACACGGAAATCTGTAAATTACAGACAACTCTCAGCCAGTTCATATAAGGAACTTCAGGAGCCACAGATTATGGTATTTAAAGCAGTCTTGATGTCCAGCCCCTCTAGACAGCAAGACAAATGGGACTAAACAGAAGTATGAAACATGACTGTATCTGGTGCAAAAAAAATGCCTTAAATGATATATATAATAAGTTAACTGATACAGTATCTTTTACAACTTTAACATGTGAATTAAGAAAGATTTAAAACATGTTCTACATGTGTTTCTTTAAAGCTTAAACTCCACGTAGGTAATATTTATGTTCATATTTATAGTGACATTAAAGGAAAGGATTTAATAAGACATGGCAATAAAATTTTTATATAATGAGATATGAAAATGTTCCTTGGGAAAAAACAGTCCTGTTTATGTTCCAAATGACATCACTACTTTTCCAAGAAAACAACAGCTTACTATAAAAGTGTCTATGCATACATTTAAGTTTCTAGTTTTAATTTCATATAGGTAATGTATACAATCAAGGAAGCTAGAGAGAAAAGTCCTGTTTCAAATTAATTAATTTTTTTAAAGCCTGAAGCTGATCATGGTGGTTCACAGTTGTAACCCTGCCATTTGGGAGACAGAGGCAGGGGCATCACTACAAGTTCAAGGCCAGCAAAAGCTACACAGTGAGAGCCAGTCTCAGAAAACAGGTTGGGAGCTAGTTCAGTGGGTGAAGTACCTGCTTTAGAAGCTCAAGAACCTGAGTTCAATCCCCAGAGACCGCATTAAGGAATTGTTTTAAGCCAGGTATGATGCATGTGCTTCAGAGGTAGTCACAGGAGGATCCTTGGGGCTCCCTCGCCAGCCAGCCTACCCTCAACAATCTGAAAAGTTCTCAGACAGTGAAAGACACAGTCTCAAAACAAACAAAAAGCCAGGAGTGGCTCACACCTTTAATCCCAACACTCTGGAGGCAGAGGCAGGCAGATCTCTGTGAGTTCAAGGTCTGCTTCATCTACATAGTTCAAAGACAGCCAGAGCTATGTAGAAAGAACGTGTGTGTGTGTGTGTGTGTGTGTGTACGTGTACACAGGAAAGAGCGTCTGCTTAAGAATGCAATGGCAAGTAGCATTAACCACAGGCTAATGTGTCCCCTGCCCAACATGAGAAGTCTCTCACTCTGTGCTGCTCTACAGACAGTGTTGAATTTGAACATCTTACATAAATTAAATCTGGGGCTCTAGTCAGTCATGTGACAGTTTCCCTTAACAAGTTAGAATGATTAACAATATTCATTTTTTCCTTTGACCTAAAAGGTTCCTAGCATGTTACAGCCAAGAAATGAGGAGCACCTGCCTTTCAAAACATCTTCAATTAAGATTCAATGAAAAGCATTTTATAATACTACCCAAATTATTAAACTGACAACTTTCCAAGTATGTGGAATGACCAAGTACTAGGTCTCCTCTCGTCTATCCTGCTTGCACACAATACAGGCCCAGTATGTCAGTTATCATCTAGTAGTGGAAACAAGCAGATGCATGCTAAATTACACCTCAGAAAAGCAAATCAATTGACACAATCTCAGATCAAATGAGGGGGAGGGATTAATCAAAATGAAGGCATGAAAACCCAAGGACCCACTGACACAACCAAGACTTGCATTTTAAGAAGTTCCAAAAACACGTTTCTTTAGATCTTAAAACGTTTCAACCTATAATTAGATGCTGGTGGTTGATGGAAATGGTATCAATCCAGCCAGAAACATAACCAAAACCTCATCATAAGATTCTAAAATACTGAAACTCATATATCAATTTAGAAAGATAGCATTTTCCAGACTGGGGGTGTATCTCAGTGTAGGACCCTTAACGGCTGAACACAAAGGGACACTGGGTCAGATCTCCAGACTCCAAAAAAGAAAATAATTTTTCCAAATAATTTTCCTTAGGAAAAAGGAAAACTTAAACACAATAGCACAGATACATTGCTTGGCAAGACAAGGAATGGGTACTTAACAAATGGAGGTTACTATGTCCTTGTTATAAAAACATTAAACCAATTACAAACATGGATTTGTCCTTTTCAAAAAATATAGAAACAGTATTTTTTTCCAAGCTTGAAAAGCTCAGTTTATTGTTCAGACATACTCAGGCCAGACAGGGTCTTACCCCCCTGTAGACACTGCTCCCTTGTAGTCACTGAGCTCACTTCTAAAGCTCAAAGTTTGGTTATGTTTTGTGAACTAAGTAAAAAAAAAAAAAAAAAAATTGACAGGGTTGGCCAATCCTTTCAAATTTGTCAAATTTGTCTAACTTTTTAAAAACACACCAAAATTTGATGAAGACAGAGCTAGAAAGATGGCTCAGTTGTTAAGAGCACTTAATGCTCTTACAGGGGACCCAAATTTGGTTCCTAGCTCCTATATCTGGTTTAACTCTCTAGCTCTAGGGAATCTGATATCCTTCTGGCCTTTGTGGGTACTGCACTCCAGCACACACAGACTCACACACTGACACACACATAGACACCTAATTTTTTTAAGATGGGGGACATCAGGGTTAAAAAAAAAAATGACAAGATGGCTTGCCACACAAACCTGACAATCTGAGTTCAATCCCCAGGGTCCACGTAATGGAAGGAGAGGATGGGCTTCCAAAAGTCCTCTGACCTATACACACACACACACACACACACACACACACACACACACGCCACGACACACGCCATTTCCACTGTTACACACAAACATATCATACCCAGATACACATATAAATGTTTTATTAATAATAATTATTAGGAAAAGGGGGTCTGTGTGTGTGTGGTGGTGCATACCTTTAATCCCAGTAAAAGCAGGCAGATATCTGTGAGTCTGAGGTCAACTTGGTCTACACAGTGATTTCTAGGTCAGCCAGGGATACAAAGTATGAACCTGTCTCATGGAGGGAACTTTGTTTTTGCTTATTAACAAAGCTAGACCCATTCTAGAAAAAGGGATTCAACATATACAATGTTTCTCACTAAATTCAAGTCACGGCTTTGTTTGCACAATCAGTTCTTGAGCTACAGAAGAAATGAGTTTCAGGAATGAGAAGCAATTTACAGTTTCGCAGGGTGGAGGCCACAGCCAGGACTCTAGAACCCTTTCTGATTTGTGCTATCTACCTTTGTTACAATAATGCCCAAACTTCCAGACTCTTAGCGTATGAAAAAGGCATGTCAATAGGATCCAGTGAAACAGAAACCCAGTACTGCCCCATGCCTAACTCTGATGCCATCTAAGAGAAACTGGACAGATAGACAAGGACAGGAAAGTGCAGCACAGATGAGCATGTGACATGTGACACCTGCTGCTCCATGCTGCATCTGAGCAGCAGCTTCCTGCAAGCAACTCGCCTAGCACATAGAGAAGTCATGCAAGAAGCATGCTGTGACAGACAGCTCTATGCCATGTACGCACTAAATAACACATCCCTGAAAGCAACCAAACCCCAGCAGCCCAAACTCTCTCTCTTACTGAGTTGCTTCAAAACAGCCATCAGTAGTACAGGAAGGCATTAGAAGAGGAAACTAAAGAAAGGGCTTGTTCAATGGAATGTTTCTTCCACACTAAGAACCCTTTGACTATTCAGCAATGCATATAAACAGTGGGAAGTCTGGGTGATATGAGAGGGGTACAGTGAACCTTGCCTTTTACTCGTCTAATATATATATATATGTTCATCACAGACACCTGCCATAACCAAATAGTCCTCTCCTCCCAGGACCCTTAGAGGGACACAAAACTTAGCTGCGAAAATTAAAAGGTATCCTGCAACTAAATCTATGCCTAGAAACACGACAAGCTTCTTGTTCTCTAAGACATTGCTAATATTTTTTACAATAGAAACTTTTTTAATGGGGGGGAGGGAGGTACGGGCATGTGAATGCAGATGCCTACAGAGGTGTCAGATCCCCTGGGGCTAGAGTTAGAGGCAGTTATGAAGCACCCAACATGGGTGCTGGGAATCAGTCAAGTCCTCTGCAAGAGTGTTGCACACTCTTATTACTACTGGGCCTTATTCCTAGCCCACATTGGAAGATTATTAACATTTGAAGCAATTGTTAAAATATATTTTGATTTTTAAGATTACTATATATGCAGCAAACATTTGGCCTGGTATAGGTGATAACGTGACTGATAAATTCTATTGAAAAGAAAGGAACAAATAAAAAAAAAAAAAAGCTTTGACAAAATTAAATATTTTCAAATTAAAAAAAGTATTTGAGAGCCAGACAGTGGTGGCTCATGTCTTTAATCCCAGCACTCGGGAGGCAGAGCCAGGTGGATCTCTGTGAGTTCAAGGACAGCCTAGTCTACAGAGTGAGATCCAGGACAGGCACCAAAACTACACAGAGAAACCCTGTCT
>CABHPQ010170130.1:0-31005 GCA_902168405.1 Peromyscus aztecus
CTCAGGTGTCCTTCTTGTGCCCACCCTCTTTAGCTCCCCGCCCCCCCACCCCCCCCCACCCCGCCACAAGTCCCAGAGATGGAGGCAGCCCCACTCACCTAGAGTGTAATTGACCAAGGATTCCACACAACTGAAGTTCCCTTCGCCACACGGAGTGGCTTCGTTGCTGCAGCTCTCATCAGTGGGTGAGTAACACTGTCTACAACTCAGGGAGTCTGAGAGGACAAAGGAATCACGGAAGTCAACAACCCGTAGACATTCACAGAGCACCACACCCACCCCAGGAAGAAAGAACGGAGGGGATGGATGCCCAACTGCTGCTCTCTAAAGATCCCCAAACTGATGCTGTGACACGGAGCTATGCCCATTAGTTTCTCCCCATTATTCTCCATTCCCCAAGAGGAAGAGCCAACCCTGGCCGGCAGCAGAGTGGTCTCTCTGAAGGGTCTCACGCAGCACACCAGGCCAGGTGGTGGGTACCAAGATGCCAAGAGCAAGGACGTTCTGACGGGGTGGGAAAGAAGACTTTATCCAAAAGGGAGCTTCTCTCACCTATAACTGTGATGGCAAATGCCACAAAGACGCCAGCAATGAGGATGCCTTTCATGATGCTGGGCCTGGCTTCTCCCAAGGATGGGGCCACGGAGCCTCAAACCTGGAAAGACGCAAAGAGGGCAGCCTGGAATCTTGCAGGGATGCCTGCCATCAAAAGTGTTTTAAAAACATTGGAACATGCTTACTACTGGGTCTGTCCTTGTTTCTGGGGGAGAAAAATCAGTCCTGCATGGGTGGACAGAACTGTGACTCTTATCTGTCCTGTCTTGATTCAAGGTTAAGTTCAGGTGCAAATGGGCAGACAGACCAATTCCCAGGTCTGCTGGGGCCAAGGTATGTGTCTGCCAGATTTCTGTCACTATGATAAAATACCTGAGATAACAATTTACCAGGAAAAGAAGACTCATTAATTGTGGCTCATGGATTTGAAGGTGCCAGTCATTTTGACCCTTTGTAGAAGTTCACCTAATGGCAGCCAGGGAACGACAAGGAAAGAGGAGAGTGTCCCCGGGTCTCCCTCAGTGAGCTGACTTCCTGCTCCCAGGCCACCCTCCTAAAGGTTCCAGCATCTCACTATAGAGCCGCAGGCTGATGACCAGGCCATGGGCTTTTGTGGCATATTTGAGATCCAAATCCTAACAGAGTCCCAGATAAAAAAGAGTGGCCCAGCCAGGCAGCGCACACCTTTAATCCCAGCACTCGGGAGGCAGAGGCAGGCAGATCTCTGTGAGTTCGAGGCCAGCCTATGCTACCGAGTGAGCTCCAGGAAAAGGCGCAAAGCTACACAGAGAAACCTTGTCTCGAAAAACAAAACAAAACAAACAAAAAAGAATGGCCCTGGGTTTTGTGTTCTTCTCACCTCCCTCAGGTTCTGTAGTCCTCTCAACTCCCCCGCCACAGGATCTGTGTCCCCCCCACCCCACCCCTCCAGAGTGCAATGTCTACTCTCCCTGCAGGGGTCTCCTGCACTCACTTTGAAGCTCAGGGGCTTTGCTGCCGCCTCCTATGCATTACCCGTGAGCCCCTGCTCGGCTCCAAGCCCTTTACACGCACTAATTTGAGTAATGTCTTAGCACCTGGACAAAACTGAGCCCTAGAAGGGAGAAATGATGCACTCAAAATCAAGATCTCACTCCTGAGAGGTGTCGGAGCTGGGATACGATGCCGACCCTTCACTCCCACTCCGTTCGGCCATCCTGCTCATGTGACACACCTCAGAAGCCAGGGCCTGAGCACATCAAAGCTCCTGAGTTAGATTAAAGTGGCACCAACTTCTCAGTACCTGGCATTCCTTACCTGGAAATCATCTGAATTAGATCTTTGGGGCTTGGTAGGTTTTTGCCACATTCGTTAGGATCCTAAGTCATAACTCAAGGAGTCTCTCTTTGCCTGAGTAGCAATGGAGCACAGGAAGCAAACATTTGCACAGAGCCCTCCTTGATCATAATCTTATTTATGGCAGCTATAGCCAAATGGGGCTCCTTGGGTTAGCTCAGTCACGGTAGGTAATGACACATCTGTCCCTCAGCACAGGGACCACTATTCAGATGGTCAGCAGCCACATGTGCTGAGCAGCTGCTACTAACCATGGCAGACAGAACACTTGCATCCTGTGGAGCCCCATGGGGTGGATAGTGCTGCCTCAAGACAGGCTGGTGTCTCCACTCCACAGACATGCAACTTCTGGCAGAAGCAGAAGCAGCCAGGCTCACCAGTGGGGCCCAAAGCAGGACACATTCCAGGTGCTTCGCGCTCTGAAGCTTGGCTGCCCCATGACAGCTGACACAGACTGAAGCAGAGCTGACCTTTTCTCAGGGAGAACATCCCTCTTCCTGCTCCATCCCGTTCCACAGATCAAACGCACATCCCACCACACAGCACACACAGCTGCATGGCCTCCTGGTTGACTTACTAGGGACTAGTAAAACTACCCCAGTCAAGGGACAAAGAAACCATATACTTCCCCAGTGGCCACACAGTTTAGAAACCCACAGTGCAAATCAAGTATGCCCTGTGTAGGGTATATGGCACCGGGGCTCTGCACTCTACTGTGTATTCCTCCATAACAAGACACCTCTCCAGGAGCCCCAGCTGCTGGGAAAGACTTCTAGAAAATTGCTACTGTGAAGGAAGAAGGGAGGGAGATAAATGTTGGGGGGAAAGCTATCACAGAAGGACATTCACTCCACAGATCACCTCAGCTCCCAGCAACCTGATGATGAGTCTTATTCTCAGATGCAGAGAAGTCAGGACCTGGCTAGCAGACAGCAGAGAGGCAGAGATGATCCTGAGGTGGGACACAAGGCCTGTAAATCACTTCTTTTTGCCAAAAATAAACAAGGTCTCATGTAGCCCAGGCTAGCCTCAAAACTGACTACATAGTCAAGGATGACCTTTAACTTCTAGTCCTCCTGCCTCTGCCTTCTGAGGGCTGGAATGACAGACATGTGCCACCATACCCAGGTTATGAGGCACTAGGGATCGAACCCAGCACTTCCTGCTTCTTAGGCAAGCACTCTACCGACTGAGCTACATCTCTAGTCCCCTCCCTGACTTGCAACAATCTACTATTAAATCTTTCAGCAGCCTGGCAGCATGTGGCCACAATTGCTGACATCTGCCCGGGAAGCCAGAGCTCAGAGACACAGTGCCACACGGACAGCAGAATGCCGAGCAAACACACCCCCGGCCTCAACCTCTACTCCAGCCTGCCCATCCTGAGAACAGGGCACCAGTGGGTGGCATTGGCAGACAAGAACCTCAAGAACATCCTGAACACTAGCCAGAGCAGGCCTGAGTTCCCCCAATTCCACACCACAGGATTCAGCTTCTCCCAGGATCAGGCTCCAGTCTCACAGTCCCCTCACCTTCTGGGTCCGGTCAGGGACACAGTCCCGAGGAAGGTGGATCCTGGCGATGTGTTGGAGCAGGTGTGGGGAGGGCCTTATATAGCTGGTGGCTGTATGCTCCGAAAGTCCAGTTGCCTTCTGGGGAGGGGCCTCTTTGTTAGCCAGGCCCCAGCTTAGGGCTGTTAGACAGTGCCCTGCCCAACCATAGTGACTAGGCTACTTAACCCTTGGTCCTTATGTAGGTGGTGTCCTCTCTGAGACCTGCAGGAATTGGAAGTACCTGCCTTTCCCACAGTGTATGAGGGGACACAGTGTGTTCCTGGCATCTTCCAGTGTCTGCCACAGTGCACTGACTCACTTCCATGGCCTGGAAATAGTATTCTGCAATAGTAGCTTGATAAAACAGTCCACTCCCAGTTCTGGCAAAACACCCATTTATAGATGAGGACCCTAGCTACAGATGAAAAAATGTAACAGGCTTGCCCATGGCAGGTCATTGGGCAGAGCCAGATAGATCACAGGAGGACCACGCCACTCTGAGAAGAGGCTCAAGTCTCTCTGGCAAATGACTTCACCTGGCTAAGTTTCGGAGTCGTCCAGCCAAGACAAAGCTAAACCCATTGGGCAGCTGCATGGGATGATGGGTGGGCCGTGAAGGGAACTTGCCCACAGTGGCTCTACACAGGGGTCAGGGTCCCCATCAGGGATTACTGCCTTCTCTGACAACCAGGGCAGCTTCCTGTGATCAATGTGGGCAACCAGCATTGACTAGAGCCCAGGTCAGGTGCACTGAGACCCCTCCCACCCCCTCGTGTGATACTGTGGCTCTCCTCATCTTTCTGTTGTCCTACCAACGTAATACACACACACACACACACACACACACACACACACACACACACACACTTCCCTAGACACTCCTGAAGCACCCTCCATATGTCAAGCTGGTTCTAGGCATTTGGGAGGGCCTGTGACCTTTACTCTCCTGTTCTCTAGAGAGGAAGTCAGAACACAAGCAAATATGATAAACATGCAAAATAGATGAAAAGACCAGGGTCAATGCATCAACCAAACCGGAGTGTAGGGCTGATCATCTAGCAGAGAAGGCACAACCTGAGTCAAGTTTCTAAGCGGAGACTCTGGCCAGTCTTCTTCTCTCTGTCCCACCCTCCTTCCGGCTGTTTGATGAGGGAGGTTCCCTGAACGAGAGCAGTCCCCTGTCTCACAGAATCCTGTTGTTTCCAGCCACACTCCCACTTACGCAACAAAATTAGCTAGCAGGGTACAGGATGGGGTGGTGGATACAGGAGAATGATCAGGGATGAGGGCAGATGAGGAGTCCCAAGCATGTAGCTGCCCCAACTGCACATGGAGGACCTTGAAGTGCCCATGAATTTGTTTAACAGTCCTGGGAAGCCCCATCCAGTGTTAGAATGAAGATGGGTACAGGAAAACTAGACTGACCCAAGCCAAGTCTCCTCAAGAGGCTCAGATACCCAGTCTAGAGAGACAAAAGCAACCAAAAAGATCTGGTCTGAATCCAGACTTTGCACCTCATGTCACATAAGTTACTTATTAACCTTGTCCACCATCTGAGCTCACTGTGTGAAATCCCAGCAATAGCCCTAATAAAAGAGCTGCTGGTTATTGCTCCTGAAACTCAATGTCATTCTACCATGTTCTCCAAGGCCATCCATCAGGAATGTCAGAGGGGGGTTGAGCCTTTGGAGTTACACAGATGATCTCGACCATGCTCCCTCATCGGTGTCAACATTGAAGGCAACAGCAACCCCTAGATTCAGATGGGCAGCTCTGTACAACTCATCACCACCCTGGGTTTAGCGCCTTTGATGATCTGAATAGTACAGATGGGTACCACATTTCCTTGGACAGATGAGGAAACTGAGGCTCAAAGGGGTCTTTCCTCTAAACCTTATGCCAGTTTTCCCTGCATCCCAAGTAGTTCAGGTAGCACTGGCATATATACATACAGGTCATAGGGGCCACAGGAGCAGTGGCTAGCTCTGTAGCCATGAGCTCACACTGGAGGGACACACAAGGCCACACAGTATAATGATCTGGGTGAAGGCAAGCCTCAAAGCACACCCTGCCATCTACCAGTCAAGCAAGCTTAGAGGCTTCCACACTATTTGAATCTCTGGTTCTTCACCTGAGAGGAAAACGGAAGCTGCAATATCTGATTGGTTGTAAAGATCAAGAGATTTGGGAGTTATCTTTATCATTTCTATAAGTTGTGCCAAAGTGCTCACTGATGTCTTGTCCTTTGCACCAGCCCTTCAAATAAAATAAAGTAGTATCAAAAGCAAAACAAACAAACAAAAGGTAAAGAGAGAAACATGTGATGATCTTTGCACAAGACACAGAAGACTATAAGGCTGGCCCAAGGAAATTTTCACAGGGCTATCAGTGACCCAGGCAAACCCACCAGTGGAGCCCTTTCTGGTGAGCATGTGTCTGGGAGCAAATCAGCCAACCATTGCAGGAAAAATCTCAGTATAATCAAAACCTGTGAACAAGACTGTCGGACTGATGGCTCGGCTATTATGAGCACACACTGATCTTTCAGAAGGCCCAGATCCCAGCACCCATGTTAGGCTAGCTCACTGCCACCCCTAGCCCCAGGCCTCTTCTGGCCTCTTTGGGCTCCTGCATACATATGCCATACACACACACACACACACACATACACATAAATAAAAGTTTGCATTTCAGAGGTGGCAGCTCCCTCCTTCCTTCCCTTTCTCTAACCATTAACCTTTATTTTTTTTCCCCACACATCCCCACCACCAAGTTTCAAATTTACTCACTCATTCAACAAGGCACTAACAGAAAGCCGAAGAAGACAAATCAATTCCCTGCCCTCCCTAGCTTTTTAAAAATCTAATGGAAACAACTACAAGCAGACAGACATGTACAGATCAATGCAAATTACAGTGTTGTCATAGAATTAAAATGGAGCAAACACAGGAAGTAACAGGGCCGACTCCGCAGACACACAGCATTCTGGCAAGGAAGACCCTTTCGAGGAACTGAGAAGAAACCAGGCAGGGAATTAGAAAGGCAAGATGGGCCCAAAAAGTCTCGTTGGCCTTGGAACAATGTGTCTTGCTTAAGGAATTGAACCAAGTTTACTACAAGATTACTGGTTCACGAAAGAAACCAGTTTATGGAGAATTTACAGGGCTGTGCTCACACCTTCCTCCTGAGCTCATTTTAATATTCTATGTTCTCCCTCCTCATAAGCAGCTTAGATTATGGACGAAGAGTATCTGAGGTGCTTGCAACATACTAGAGCGATTTATGGTCTGTGAGTCAATGTTCCTTCCAAGGTTACAATTTCCTTCTCTATAAAATGGTGTGTTTTAGAATTGGCATCTTTACACACCAAAAATAAGCATACACAGAAGAAAATTTAAGAAATTGTATTCATATGCCACCAAAAAAAATGATAATATACTTAAGGATAAAGTTTACCAAGTGAGTAAAGAACTCTGTGGTGATTGATATTGGCTGTCAACTTGACAGGTTCTAGAATCACCTAATAGGCAGGCCTCTGGGCATGTCAGTAAGGGAGTTTACAGACTGAGTTAAAAGTCAACCCTAAATGTGGGTGGCTCTCTCTCTCTCTCTCTCTCTCTCTCTCTCTCTCTCTCTCTCTCTCTCCCTCTCCCTCTCTCTCCCTCTCTCTCCCTCTCTTTCCCTCTCTCTCCTTCTCTCTCCCTCTCTCTCCTTCTGCTTTCTGACTACCCCTGCTGATGCTTGAAGCAGTCCCCCTATATTTTCTTCTAGAAGCTTCATGTCTTCCATACAGTCCTGTGATCCATTTTCTTCTGAGACATTCCAAGCCCCTGCCAGCATGACTGTCCCATTATGATGGACTGTATCCTTGAACGGTGAGCCAAAAGAGAACCTTTACCTCTTAAGTGGCTTTCGTCAGACATTTGTCACAGTAGTGAAGAAAGTCACTAATCCAGACCCCTATAATACAACTATGAAATACCAATGAAAGAAACTAAAAGAAAGCCCAAGGAATGGGTGATCCTGAGTTGGAGGAACTGATATTGGTAAAATGCCATGATTCAAAACAACTCCAGATGTGATGCAAAATGCAGTCCCCATCAGAATACCAATGCGACTTCCCAGAGCTCGAGAAGATAATACTAACATTCATATTCAGGCCTAAGAGACTCCAAAGAGCCAAATAAGTCTTGGGCAGAAACAAAGTCTGGAAGAATCAGAGCATTTGATTTTAAAACTTAGGGCAAAGCTATAAAAACCAAAATACCACTAGCATAAACATCAACATATAGATCAATAGAGCATGACTGAAACCTTAGAAATAACCCATGCATCTACCCCTGAAAACTGATCTTCAATACAATTGCCAAAATATGTATTGGAGAAAAGATGACCTCTTCAGTAAGTAGTGATAGGAAAGCTGGATATCCACAGGAAAAAAGGAAGGAGGAGGTCTCCACTCAACTCAAAGCTGCCAATGGTAGCTCCAGGACGTTAGCAAAGGCAACTTCTTACTGCATTTATGTATCGTGTGTGTGTGTGTGTGTGTGTGTGTGTGTGTGTGTGTGTGTGTGTGTATGTGTGTGTGCAGGTCAGAGGACAGCTGTCAGGTCTCGCCTTCCATCATGTGGGTCCCAGGAATGAAACTCAGGAAGCAAGAACCTTTACCTGCAGAGCCGCCTCACCTACCCAAGCAATGACAAACTTCAAAAGCACAGGAAACAAAAACAAAAAGTTGACAAGGGGGATCCTTTCTTTGGTGCATAAGCATGGCGCTTGAATGTTCACACCATTGAGTGGCACGTGTCTCCCACAAACCTTGTTAGCACATCGGAACAATACCAGTCTGATGTAGAAAAAGAAGTAAAAATAAATAAATAAATAAAAGTAAAAGGAGAAAATAAAGACAAAAGAAAAAACAAAAAAATAAAAAATGGCTAATCAAATTATTTCAAACTGAAGTGTCTGGTCAGCACAAAAAAAAAAGAATGAGAAGACAGTTTACACAAGGGAAAGATGTGTAATTTGTTCATTTGAGAAAGAACTGGTATCCAGAATACACAGAAACTGAAATAGTCAACAGCTGGAAAAGTAATCCAGCCAAAACCAGGCAAATGACCTGAGTACCCTTTTCACAAAAATGCTGTATAAACAGCCATGAAGTATTATTTATAAAACACCATCAGCATGACCAACCGAGGAAATGCAAATCAAAACCACAATGAGACATCGCCTCACCCCAGCTGGCATGGAATGAAAGACAACAAATGCTAATAACAAGTAACAAAACATCTAAGTAATAAATAAACAAATAATAAGACAGATAGCAAACACTGCCCATCATGAGGAGTTGGAAAAGTCATACATTAATGCGGTTAGTATGGAAAACTACATGGAGGTTCCTCAGAAAACGAGAAATAAAACTGCCATGTAACCCAACCGTCTTGCCCCCAGGCACATCTGCCAAGGAAACAAAATGCCAGGTCATTCATACTCATTGCAGCACTACTGAGCCAATAAACAGAGTCCCCAGCAGTGGTCACTCATGGATGAATGGATTAGAAAAAGGTGGTGTGTATACACAATGGAATGATAGTCCACCATGAAAAAGAACAGAATTCTGGTATTTGTGGCAACCTAGATGGTGGCAACCTAGATGGAGAACATTGTACTAAGTAAAAGAAGCACTACATGTTCTCACTCATGCATGCATGGGAGCTTATCAAATTGGTTTCATGCAGAGTAGCACAAGGCCATGCTGATGTCCATGGTCCATGCTGCCACTGGGGACCATGTTGAGGTCCATGGTCCTTGCTGCAGCCAGAGGCCATATGAATGTCTGTGGTCTGTGCTGCTACTGGAAACCATGTGGAAGTCCACAATCTGTGCTGCTGCTGGCTGTTGTAGGCAAGGAAGCTTCTTTCACAGAACTTTCAATGACTGCAGACTCATAGTTGAGAATGAGAGGCACTGAAGATATCTGTGACAATCTCTCCCCACCCTACCCCACCCCCAAAAAAGAAACTACTGTAGGATGTTCTGTATGTTAAATGTGTTGCTCTGATTGGTTAAAAAATAAAACACTGATTGGCCAGTAGCCAGGCAAGAAGTATAGGTGGGACAAGGAGAGAAGAGAATTCTGGGAAGTGGAAAGCTGAGGGAGAGAGACACTGCCAACCGCCGCCATGACAAGCGAGATGTAAGGTACTGGTAAGCCATGAGTCACGTGGCAACTTATAGACTAATAGAAATGGGTTAATTTAAGATATAAGAGCAGATAGCAAGAAGCCTGCTACGGCCATACAGTTTATAAGTGATATAAGTCTCTGTGTGTTTATGTGGTTGGGTCTGAGCGGCTTTGGGACTGGCGGGTGAGAGATTTGTCCTGACCGTGGGCCAGGCAAGAAAACTCTAGCTACAAGAAACAGTCTAGACAGGAAGCCATTTAAAAGAGTTCTTGAAAATCATGATAGGGATGCTGAAGTGTAGCTCTTCACAGTTGGTGGCTTCTGGTGAGTGGAGGACTCAGTTATCTTTAAGGGGCTAGCCACTGAGAGTTTGGCCATGCCCCAGTGAGCACATGAGCAAAGGGCAATACAACTCGGACTTGGCAATTTTTCTTCTCTTTAGGAGGAGGGCAAAAGGGTAGAAGGTGAGCCTGGGAAGCAAATGTGGTCAGGGTGCAATTTGTGAAGTTCCCAAATAACCAATAAAAATATTATGTTGGGTCAGGTGGGGTGGCACATGCCTTTAATCCCAACACTCAGGAGGCAGAGGTAGGCAGATCTCTATAAGTTCAAGGCCAGCCTGAGCCTGGTCTACAGAGTGAGTTCCAGGACAGCCAAGGCTACACAGAGAAACCCTGTCTCAAAAAACGAAACAACAACAACAAAAAAGTATGTTGGGAAAAAAATAAATAAATAAAAATAAACATACTGGCTATTTAGGAAAAAAATAAAGGAAATACATAGTAGAATATGTGGTGATATTTTATTTGTGCTTTAATAAAGTTTGCCTGGAGATCAGAGGAAATAGCAAGCCATTTTAAGTAAATGAGAAGTCAGGCAGCACACACCCTTAATCTCTTAGCAGGCAGGATCTCTGTGTGTTCAAGGCCACACTAGGGAAAAGAGCCAAGCGTGGGAACACATGCTTTTAATCCCAGTACCAACCATAGAGGCCTGGAGGTCTGTACAGACAGACCAAAAGTGACAGAGCTGTATAGGAAGAGGAAGTGAGGTAGCTGGGCTAAGATAGCCAATGAGAGGGCAGAACAGCAAGGCAATAAAGGCATGGGTAGACAGGAAGTAACTCGCATTTGGAAGCTGCAGAGTTGGTGAGGTAAGGTTGGCCGGTGGCTTTCTCTATTTCCCTGATCTAAGGCTTTCACCTCTATATTTGGCTCCGTGCTTTTTATTTTAATGAGACCATTTAGAAATTCATCTACAAGAATATGGGTTACTGAGGCTAGAAAGGGGATGAAGGAGGTAAGACTAGAAAAGTCAGTTTGTAGCTACAAAACTCCAGCTAGGTATCAAATCGGTCCTGGAGCACGGTGGCATTCGGGAATATTGGAGTTCATGATTATTGTATATCTCAAAATCGCTAAACAAATGGGTTTTAAAGGTTCCCAAAACAAAGAAATGATCAGAGCTGAAGACGTAGCTTCAGTGCTTAAGAGCACTTGCTGTTCTTCCAGAGGACCTGGGTTCAGTTCCCATCAGTGGTATGGTAATTCACAACCACTTGTAACTCCATCTCCAGGGCATCTGACCACCCTCTTCTGGCCTCTGAGAGTTATCACATGGCAGACAGATACTAACAAACACATAAACTAAATAACAGTAATGAAATAAATAATAAATGTTTGAGTTAATGGGCATAATAATTGCCTTCCTTTGATTTGTTTTGTTTTTCGAGACAAGGTTTCTCTGTGTAGCTTTGCACCTTTCCTGGAACTCACTCTGTAGACCAGGCTGGCCTCGAACTCACAGAGATCTGCCTGCCTCTGCCTCCCGAGTGCTGGAATTAAAGGTGTGCGCCACCACCGCCCAGCTCCTTCCTATGATTGTTACACTTTATACACATACAGCAAAATCTCAATTTTTACCAATAAATATGTATAGCTATTATGTGTCAACTGGTAATAATAAAGAGGAACAGAAAAAAATAAGATCAAAAAATGTACCTATGAGAGAAAACATGTAGTATCTCATCGCCCCTTATTTATGAAGTGGATTGGAAAGCAATCAGTTGGCCCCAGACTCCACCAAACCTAACCAATGGGACATGTGAGCCAGGCCCAGGAGTCTAACATCCTTTCATGGTGTGTCAAGAACAATCTTCCCAGGTGAGGAACTCCCCACTGCCAAGGAGACTGGTCTGCATCCAGCTGTCCTCTAACTCACCCTCCACCCTCCAGACCCAGAAGCCACAGACAGAGGACAGAGGACAGCCTGCACTGGTACCTGGCCATACCCCAGAATCAAGGCATCAGAGGCTCCAGAAGGAAGTGAGGGATGGAGTTCTGGGTTACTTGGGATGGCATATGGATTTCTGGGGAAGTGGAAAGAAGGGAGAGAAGAATGAAGAACAAGATAGAGGCAAGAAAGCCTAGAATGAGCAAGGAGAGACAGAGGATTAGAAGAAAGAAGGGTGGTATGGTAATATTTTATTTGTGCTGAAATGTGATTTTATTTGTATGTTAATAAATAAAGTTGCCTGGGGATCAGAGCTAAAAGCGAGCCATTTAGCAGAAGTCCAGCAGGTGATGGCACACGCCCTTAATCTGATCACATGGCAGGCAGAGTCTCTGTGTGGTCAAGGACACAGCCAAGTGGTGACCCGAACCTTTAATCTCAGTATCAACCATAGAGACCTGGAGGTCTGTATAGACAGGCAGTGATGAGGAAATCATGTGGTTGGGTTAGAGCCAATGAGAAGGCAGAACAGAAAGGCAATAAAAAGACAGGTCACACAGGAGAAGGTCTCTCTCTCTCTCAGGGGAAGGACAGCAGTGAGTGGTAAACTAAAGGCTATTAGTTAGTGCTCTGATCTCTTGGGCTTTTAACTCTGTATTTGACTCTGTTTCTTATTTAATAAGACCGTTTAGAATTTCGTCTACAGAGTGGCTCTAAGCCCTCCCTCATTTCAGCATTTCCATGCCACCCAGGATGGGAGTCACATGGGTACCACATCAGAGGCAGGTACACAGCCTGGTCTGTCTCAGAGCAAGACATTGCCCCCAGCCTCTCTGAGGGTGATGACCAATGGTGCTGCTGGTTTTATTAGTCTAGGTATGTTATTCCAACAGAGCCAGTATCTCCTTTGACATTTCAATCATTTATTCATCTCTCTCCTCTGAATCCAAATATGGCCACTGAATTTGGATATTGGCTTTGTGTAGACCATACATGCATGACACCAGCATGTAAAGCCTTTCAAAGTTGTTTAGTGAGTTTAAAGGTTCTTGAAATGTTCACAGAGAAAACACAAAGGTAAAGTAGATAGATAATAGGTAGATAGGTAGGTGGATAGATAGATGATAGAGAGATAGATGATAGATAGATAGATAGATAGATAGATAGATAGATAGATAGATAGAGAGATAGATGATAGATAGATAGATAGATAGATAGATAGATAGATAGATAGATGATAGATAGATAATAGATAGATGATAGATAGACGGATGGATAGATGGATAGATACTAGATAGATAGATAAGATAGATAGATAGATAGATAGATAGATAGATAGATAGATAGATAGATAACATTTAATTTGATCATCTCCAGTTGTGTTTGTCTTCCTATAAACAACATAACTTCATTTTTCTTTATGGCTGGAAAAGCCTCAATGGTGTGCATACACCACCTTTTCTTTACCCATTCCTTTGCTCTGGACACTTAGGTTGGTTCTGTAACAAAGCTGTTGTGGATAGCGCTAGAGTAAACACTGATGTGCAGATGCCGGTGATATTGACTTGAGGTCCTTAGGGTAGATACACAGCAGTGCTGTAGACAGGTCACATACATCTACTTTTAGTTATTTGAAGAACCTCCATACTGATTTCCATACTGATCAAGTTAAGTCTGTCTCAAAAAGATGAGTATCACATATATTCTCTCATTTGTGGATCCTATATTTTACATAAAATCATGTGTGTGCACATCACATCAAAGTGGAAAGGAGACTGTCTAGGGAACAGGGGGTCTAAGGAGAGGGGAGAGAAATGAGAGAGGGAGGTAATGGTAAGGGTGTTGTATGCTCAAAGTACTTCATATACTTTTGTGAAAATGGCCTATGTGTTGGCTAATCACAATTGTCAGTTTGACTGGATATGACCAAGCCACTAAGCACTCCTGTGGGGGGATTTTCTTGGTCAGATTATTTCAAGCAGGAAGAGTCACACTAATCAGGGCCTCTTGTGCAGCCCAGAATAAAAGACATGGAAACCTTGCTTTTGGCATGCTTCTCTTCACTCTTGCTGGCAAGTCCATCTACTCTGTTGCTGATGCATTACTCCACCAATGTTAAAACCATCCTCTTCAGCTCCAAAGTAAACTGAAGTCCAGCATCTCTCTGGGAATCCTCCAGCCTCAGTGTCAGATTGGGAGTGTTGGAGACATCTGGCCTCGTGAACTGAGCAATTGCCTCTCCAGCATGAGACAGCCATTGTTGGGCTTTCTGGGTCCCATCATATAGCCAACCTAATAAATCCCCTTTTAATATATGTAGCTGGAGTTTTCCTGTGTCCCACCTGGCCTGCAATCAGGACAAATCTCTCTCACCCAACCTGCTGGTCCTGCAGCTGCTCAGACCCAAATAAACACACAGAGGCTTATATTATTTATGAACTGTATGGCCATTAGCTCAAGCTTATTACTGACTAGCTCTTACACTTAAATTAACCCATAATTCTTATTTATGTTTAGCCACATGGCTTGGTGCATTTTCTCAGTTCTGCCTTCACATCTTGCTTCCTCTGTGTCTGGCTGGTGACTCCTGACTCAGTCTTCCTCTTTTGAGAATTATGCTTGTCTGCTTATCCTGCCTATACTTCCTACCTGGCTACTGGCCAATCAGCATTTTATTTATCAACCAATCAGAGCAACATGTTCACAGCATACAGAGCAATATCACCCATCAAACATATATGTATTCATTCTATCAGTTCTGTTCCTTTAGATAACCGTGACCAACACACCTTATATAACCCAGTATAATAAAATAATAAAACATTCAATTTTCAAATGAAGCCAATATTTTAGAAAGTGAATTCCCTTTCTGAAACAGTAGTCTTAGGAATCAATGCACAGACCCCCTGTGAAATAAGCAAACTACTGAAAACCATTTTGAAAACCAGCCAAGCAAAATTCTATAATGAGCAAGTATTTATTCAGGACAGAGAGATAGCTTAGTGATTAAGAGCATGTATCGCTCTTACAGAGGACTGGGGTTCAGTTCCCAGCACCCACAACTGTCCTTGACTCCAGTTCCAAGGGGTTCTGACACCTTCTGGCTGCCACAGACAGGCTCCTGCACACAGATGGTACACATCCATACACTCAAGCATACATACATACACAATAAATCAATTAATTTTTAAAAAAATATTTATTCAAGAAGGTCTGACAAAACATTGTAAGAGCAGCAATGCCTACAGCCTTGAGCCCAGCCCACCCCCACCTCACCCCACTCCTTCCCATTCTCTGCATGCTAGAAGCCTGACTCCAGGCGGGCACAGCCAAGATGGCTGCTGCCTCTCCAGATCCAACCTAGCTGTGGACCAGAAGATGTAGCCCATCCCACACTGCAGAAGCTGAATTCCAGAGAAGTGCAAACAAGACACTCCCTTCTTCCATGTGCATACCACCTGTGTCCAGAACGATGTGTGGATGAATGAATTAAACACACCAATCAAGAGGCACAAACTAGGGCCAGCAAGATGGCTCACTGAAGGCCTGGAGAGATGAGTCAGTAGTTAAGAGCACTTGCTACTCTTGCAGAGGATCTGGGTTTGGCTCCCAGTACCCATGTTGGGTGACTCACATCAGCTGCATCCAACACCCTCTTCTGCCCTCCAGGCACACACATGGTGCACATACATGCGTGCATTTAAAACATACCCTTAAAAATAAATCTTTAAGATGGCTCGGCCAGTAAAGGCGCTGACTGCCAAACCTGACAACCTGAGTTCAATCCCTGAGACTCACATGGCAAAAGGAGAAAACCAACTCTGGCAAGTTGTTCTCTGACCTCCACACATGTATGATGACGTGTGTGTGTGTGTGTGTGTGTGTGTGTGTGTGTGTGTGTGTGTGCTCGCGCGCATGCGCGCGTGCGCACGCACACACGTGGGCAGGGCATGAGAATAGCAGTAATAAAGAAGAGGTCATAAATCTGAGAGGGAGTAGTAACAGTACAGCTCCCACACCTGAAAATATTTATGTGTTAGTCATGTTTCTATTGCTATGAAAAGACACCATGACCAAGGCAACTCTTATTTTAAAAAGCATTTAACTGGGGGCTTACTTACAGTTGCAGAGATGCAGTCCATTATCATCACAGTGCTGGAGAAGTACCTGAAAACTACATCTTCATCCACAGGCCAAGAGAGAGACAGAGATGCTGGGGCTGGTGTGGGCTTTTGAAACCTCAAAGCCCAGCTGTACTCTTCCTCCAACAAGACCACACCTACTCAAACAAGGCCATATCTCCTAACCCTTCTAATCCTCCTCAAATAGGGCCACTCCCTGATGCCTAAGCAATCAAATACATGAGCCTATGGAAGCCACTCTCATTTAAACCACCACATAATCCAACCACATACCTCCTAAAAAGAAATGCACTTGACTCAAACATAAGCATCTCTGTGTACATTGAGGTTGATTCAGCTCTTACCCCATTATGGTTCCTACAGTGTATCAGAGATTAAGAGTTGCCCCTGCAAGCTTCACACCCCAGCTCCTGCCAACAACACACCCCCACAGTCCCCGCTGATTGTAACAAACAACTGAAGAGGAGGTTGGGCATTTATACACTGACAGGTCGGGTCTCCAGGCTTTGGGAACACAGTGCCAATCTAGTTAGACACCAAATAGCAATATTAGGGAAGATGAGGCTCATGGATCCCACGAGATGGGTGGATTGTGAAGTCTCACTAACTTGCCTAGTAGAGGTCACCTAAAGAAAGGAAGTTTTGAGCCGGTCACCAGGATGCAGGACCGTGGATGGCAGGGTGCTGTTGCTACGGGGAAAACTTCACAGAACTACAGAGAAGAGTGAAATTCTAAGACCCAAGGCAGGCAAACCCTAAGAAATGGTAAAACTATAACAAAGAAAAAACAGAAAATGGTCATCTATCTGCATGGGACCTGGGACCTGGGACTTGGGACATAGTGGAAACATTTCCACCCACACTCTACCGGCTCTGCTAACAGGCTTGAGGCCTTCCTTCCCTGTATGCTGTGTGTGGAGGGGGTGGGCTCGGTATCTAGTGGGGATTTTCCAGTTTGCCTGGGGATTCTTGTGAGGTATTTAGAGGTGTTTTGTTAATTTTACAACTTTTATGCTCACATATTTGGGATCAGTCATTTATTAAATGCACACACAGGTACTTGGAGGATCCTTGATGCCATACTGGGCCAGTTGTTTGATATGTTAGTGAAAAAGATGTCATGTAGCATGAATGAAATTTCACACATGACAGAATTGCCCCCACTCAGGAACTCCAGAAGTACACAATGTCACACTTTTCCTTCTCTCTGGAAGACAGGGGGATTGGAAGATTCTAGAGTCCCAAGAAGAGGTAGGGTGGGGACAGTCTCTGCGGCCTGGGAAACGGAAGGAAAACTGGTTTCATTTCTCTCTCAAGGAAGAACGAGGTGCTCCTCCACCCTGCCACCGACTTTAAATGGCCCTTGGCAACTCCTCAAAGGCAGGTTCTTCTTGGAGCAGGAAAAGAACAGGCATTGTCAGAGGTCAAAGGGCAAGGGGATGGAGATTTGGGCAGCATGGGGTGGAGCGGCAGTGGTCCTTAAAAGCCAGCCTGATTTTCAGACCTACGGGCCACACGCTTTGTTTCCGGAACGTGCCCGTGAACCCACACACGCCCCACTCCCTCACTGGTGAACAGCCCTCCATCTCCCTCCCAAACAAAATCACCTGGCCGCTCCCCATCATATCATTCTCCAGCGTCTCACCTCTAGACATTACCCAGCAGGTGACCACAGGGATCACCCTGCAGTACTTTACCAGCACTCAAGAAAATGCAAAGAAAAGCATTTCCCCCCAGATTCAGGCTCGGGTTCACTGCATGGTCTTGGAAACACCACTGGCCCTCTCTGGACCTCAGACTCTTGATCTGTACACTGAAATCATTGTCCCAGTGGTTCCCAGCGACCTTTTCTGTTTTGAGGGAAGATGTGCGCACATTCTAAAATTCTGCTCCTCCTCCAGGGTCGCCCAGAGCTGAGAATTCACAGCCTTTCACTCTCAGGGACAGTTCAACAAGAAGTCTGGAGACATGACATACACTGTATTGTGTACTACGGCTGTCACTCTGAAGGGGAGGTTAACAGTGGGTCAAGGAATATAGGAAACCTTGTACCCTCTGCTTGATGTTTTTTCATGCACCAACTCCTGGGAATAGAGAGATGACTCAGTGGCTGAGTATGTCAGGTGGATCAAAACTGCCTGTAGCTCCAGCCCCCAGGGCATCTGACACCTACTTCTGGCCTCTATGAGTACCTGCACACACACACACACACACACACACACACACACACACACACACACACAGAGAGAGAGAGACAGAGACAGAGACAGAGAGAGGCAGAAAGACAGAAGGAGACAGACAGACAGACAGAGATAGAGACAGAGAGATAGAGACAAACAGGCAAGCACACAAACATTTAAAAAGCACACATTTAAAAACATGTATCTTTTTAAAAGTTAAGTCTTTAATTACAAAAATTATCACAACATACGTGGACACTCAATTCCTTTAATTTGTCCTCAAATCTTTGCTCTGCAGCAGGAATCTGGAGAAGGGAAGATGCTGTGTCCTAGGACTCACCACCCCCTTCCCCGAAGAGCCTTCATGGTGTCATAGATGTTGGCCAAATCCCTTGGCTTCACACGTCCAAGCTCATCCTCAGGAAGAACTCTCCCCATTCCCTGCCTGAGGACATCATGCAGTTACCCAGTGCTCATCCTGAAAGACTGTTTGGAGACAGGTAGCCCCAAACCACTGTCCTTTCAAGGATTTTCCTTTGCCCTCTTTGGCTATCTAAGGACAAGGTGGGTCACTAGCAGCTCTACTGGAGTCACCTGCAGAAGCTCAATCGGGTTCTCACTCTGGCCATGTCTGCTCATTGCCTGACCTGGAAACACAGGCTGAACTTGTGCAGCCAGTATTTCCAGGGTTATGGGAAGGACGTGAGCATCACTGGTTAGACTGAGAGACCTTCCTCAAACAGTTTATTCCAGACCATCTACCCAGTGAAAGAGGTCATGCTAGTCTTTGTACATAAAAAATCAAGAGTAAGAACTTCAAAAACTAATCTTCAAAAACTAATCAAGGATTCTGACTCCAAGCCACCACTGACCTGCATACCATAGCCTGAACACCACAGCCAGAACACCACAACATGAACACCACAACCCTGCATACCACAACCGAACACCACAGCCTGCACCTCACAACCTGAACACCACAACCCTGCACACTACATTCCTGCATACCACAACCTGAACACCACAGCCCTGCACACCACAACCTACACACCACAGCTGTACACTACAAACTAAACACCACAGCCCTGCACAGTACAAGCTGAACACCACAGCCCTGCACACCACAGCCCTGCATTCTATAAGTTGAATGGTGTTCAGACTGCAGTCAACCTGAGTATCACAGCCCTGTACATCATAGCCTACATATCACAGTCTGAACTTTACAGCTTGCACACAACGGCCTTGCACACCACAACCCTTGCCCAACACCCATCAACACTACTGCACAATGGACAGACCCAGCTTGGGTCCTCAAGATTTTCTACAGTGGCCCCAACATATGTGCCAACAACTCATGGCATAGTCCACAGGCTCCCGTGGAGAGCTTAAGAAGCATACCATGCTCCCTAGCCCTCCTACTCCTAATTTCTGTATGAGTGGCACTTGCTTACAGTCAATTGCAAGGACTGACAGAAGAGGTTAATCACTAACTGTATTTCTCTCTAGATTTATAATGTAGTTACTATAGTAACCAAGGGCTCCAGCATGTGGAGAGCCACCTTTGGAAATCCCCAGCAAGAGCCCTGCAATCTAGTTATGATGCCCTAAGTGAAATGGTGCTTCATCATGGAAGGGTGTGGTAAAGGGTGAGGGTAGGTAAAAGCCTGCCAGCTCTCATGGTATAGGCCGTTCTTGAGTGGGTTTTGTTGTCTGTGTCCTGCAATAAACCATCACATAAACACACACAAGGATGCAGCTAGTCGACTAAGCCCTCTAGGGAAGCATCTTCACCAGCTTGCTACACATTTCCAATAAGCTAAGAGGCAAGTTAAGACAAACACAATAAAAAATAGCTAAGGACAAAACTGAGGAATCCTTCCACTGAAGGGCTTTCCAAGTCATCTCTTCCTACTGTCTGTTCCTCCACTTGACCTCCACATACCTGTTGGCCGCTCCATCCTCTTGAATCGCTCTCACTGTGTATTGTGGGTCAATGCAGCCCATCGCCGAGCCCAGCCTGGAGGAGGGCAAAGATGTGCTGGGGTGAACCCTGACTGCAGTCTAAGGGGTGAGTCAGTCACATGCACCTGTTCCAAGAGGAGGCTTGACCAGGAGGAATGTGGTTATAGAGTCAAGCATACTGTCCCCAGGGTCTCCAGCTTAGACTTTCTGAAGCCAGTATCAAATGGCCACCTAAGGGTTCTCACGTTGGTAAACAGTGCATCAGAGCTCAGGAGTGGCTCCTTGAGAAGTGTCCGGATTGTGAGAGCTCTGACCTCACCTATGGGTTAACACATTCATGAGTCCATAACTGAACAGATGGATCATTAGCTGGTGAGACCTTGGAGGAAGTGGGTCACTAGGGACATGCTTTGGAAGGGTACACTTTGTCCCTAGCACCCTGTTCTTGCAGTCCTTCTGATTATGTCCTCAGTGGGGCGAGCTTTGCTCAACCACAGCTTTCACCCCGATGCTCCCCCTCCATAGGCCCAAAACAACAGAGTCAAGTGACTGTGTCTCTGGGACCGTGAGCCAGAGTGCGGCGCCTTTTCTGCTTCTTGTTAATTATTTCCCTCGGGTATTTTGTCGTAGCGACAGAAAGCTGATGAGCAGAGTGTTCAGAATCCTGTCCCCTGTCCACAAAATGTCACAGCTCACCACTGCCACTGTCGATACTTATAAGGACTTTGAAATACATTTATCAACCCCTACAGCCTTCCTGGGGGGTGCTCAGACCAGAAGGGTTTCATATTTTGGATTTCTTCCTTTTTTGAAGATTCACATATATAATGAGACACCTTAGAAATGGGACCTGATTCTAAATACAAAATGTCCTTATGTTTCGTACGCATCTCGTACAGTTAGGTACATTAGGTACACTTAGGCAGCATTCTGCATTTTTTAACAATTCTGCGTGAAACAGAGATTCATGAACACTGACCCCTGAGAGATCAAATGTGGAACTGAATTTACCACTTGAGGTATCATGTCCATGTTTATTGATCACTCCGTGCCCATACTAAATGTTTGGTGTTCTATTGGATTGGCAGAACACCTATGAAACAGATGCTATCTTGGGAGATACAGTATCTAATTTAATGAGAAGGTATTTGAGTAGTGGTTGTTGCTTTCAAACTGCAATTGAGCTAGACTTTATGAAAGGCATGGTAGGAGGTGGGAAGAAACAGGGTAGGTAACTTAAGAAACCCATTGAAAATGTAGACACAACTTTCAGGAAGGTCGCTGGTGATGGGGAAGTCAAGCTTGAACTCTAAGATACTACTCCTGATACGGGAACTCTGAGGAAAATAAAATCAGGTTTCCAGGAAGCAGAGAACAAGGGGACAACAATGGGGGGGGGCAGAGCCAAGTTTAAAACAATAAAAGGAAATTGAAATTGCAGATTCTAGGGATGGGGTCCCCAAGTCATGTCTGGTGAGAGCATGGAGAAAAGACTTGCATCTCCTCTGTGATATTCTGGTCTTGGGACACATGCATGACTCACTTTCCCTACAGGTCAAGGGTGTCCACGGAGCTGTCATCACGTCCAGCCAGTACCAACCTCATCCTTCGTATAGTTCAAGCCCCTCTTTGAGGATGAGGAGTCAGAGGTTTGGAGAAACTGCAAAGCTTGACTGAAGCAAAGTGAGAATCTACTTGCAGGCATGAAGATAGCACTAAAGAGTTGCTTATACTCTCCCTTTGGCTATCAGATTAATGAAACCATGGACCCAAGAAATTAGAGTGTCTCCAGGAGTCTCCTGCTAGAAGAAAGGAAAAAATGAATTCTGGTGCTAGTCAGAGTGGGACCTGTCCTCCAGAAAGAGGTTTCACATAGTTCTGACTTGTCAGACCACCTTGCAGGAGCTGAGGCAATGATGATGGGTCAGTGATGGACAGGACCACACCTTGACCAACACTGCTTAGCTACACACACCCTTTGCCCTCTGTTTGAACTTCAGTCTCATATCAGAATATGATATTTTGACATCTCTGTTCTTCCCCATATGGCCACATTGACTGAATATCTTTTCTCTGCTTGTCACTATGATTTGTGTCTTTATTGACCTGTTAAGGATGGATGATCAATTCTCACTTGTTGGGACTACAGGGCCCAGCCTCTGACCCTGGCAACTCTGGTAAAGACCCAGGTGTCCTGATTCTCTCATTTACCCATTTTTTCCACCAGCTCCTGTCAACATCCGAAGATCCAGAGAAGGTCTAGTGTGACCCTTGCTCCAGATCCACTTCCCAGTTCCGAGAGGAATATCATACTCTCAGATCCAGGCAGAGGCTGAGAGCAAGGAACCATGCTTCCAGAGTCAGAAGTCCTTCCTGGGTCACATTGTACAGTCCTGTCTCACTGATGTCAAACTTGGTCTAATGATCTGCTTTGGCCAATGAAATCTTAGCAGAAGTTATAATACAGTATATAAAAGCACCAGTGACAGATTCTCATGCTGTTATTGAATTTGGGGATCACAAGCTGTGCTCCAAATCAGGTTGGGGTGCCTGTCCTCAATAAGTGAATGAAAAGGGCCAAATTAGAAGTGAAAGGCTGAAAAAGGAGATTTATTCAATGTGGCCACACTGGAAAGAGGGACAAAGAGATCTAATGAAGCCCTCAAATCTGTCTTCTTAGGTCCTGGAGTAAAATTAAAATTGAAGTAGACAGCCAAGGATACGCACACCTAAACAGTCCCTGTCAAGGCGTGGTTCTGCCCACCACTGACCCACTACCATCTGGGCTGCAGTCTCATCCTGTAAGGTGGCCGGATGAGTGGGTGCCGTGTAAAATATCCTTCTGGGAGATGAGTTCCTGCTCTGGCCGGCACCTTTTGCTTCTCCCAGGATGAAATTCCTAGGGTGATCCCTATTTCTCGGGGGTCTATTATTTCAATAGTCTCATAGATTGAGGGACACAAGGGTCTCTTTAGAATACCTTCATTTCTGCCAGGCCTCTTATATTGCTCTTTTTTTCTCCTCCATGGCAATCAGCAATTCTTTTTTGTTGACGTTGTTTGGTAGTTTTTTGTTTGATTGGTTTTTGTCATTTGCTTGTTTGTTTGTTTGTTTTTTGAGACAGGATCTCTCTACATAGCCCTATCTGTTCTGGAACTCACCATGTAGACCAGACTGGTCTCAAATTTAGAGATCCGCCTGCCTCTGCCTCCTGAGTGCTGGGATTAAAGGCATGTGCCACCACCGCCTGGCTTTCAATAATTCTTCATGTGGAATATTCTTTTCCTTCCTTCTTCCTTTTTGTTTTTTCATTTTGGTTGGTTGAGGTTTTGAAACAGGATTTTACTATACTGGTTGGCTTGGAATTCACGGTGTAAACCATGCTGGCCTTGAACCTGCAACAATCCTCCTACCTCTGACTCTCATGTGCCAGGATTAGAGGCATACATCACTGTCCTCAGTCTAGAATCTTTTCCCTTAATCTAGGTTGAGATGACATGGGACAGAAATGCAACATTCAGATAACGTGAACGAGAAAAAAAAAATCTCTGATGTTGTAACTTCTAGTACTTTGGGATAACTTGTTACAGCAGCTTCACATAACCTATGATGACTGAGACAGAGAATAACACAGCTATTGTCTCCCCCTTGCTATCCACACTGCTGGCAACAGCCATGAAGGGTCCATAGTATTGCATCTGCCTTAGGCAAAGGGAAGAGATGTGTTTCTATATTCAAAAACCTCAAGACACAGGATGCAGACCTGCGGGGGAAAGAGCTAAAAAGCAGAGGCAGAGGACAGCGGCATAGCTGCACTCACCGGTGTGGGGCATAAGCCAAGGGCCTGATGCCCTGGGCTATGAAGGAAGGCTTTTCTTAAGGAGGGAGCCCTTTTGACATAGGTTAGTCAAGTAAAGGGAGTCACAGCCAATTTCCTGTGAAGTGGGCAGAGGAAAAGACATTGGTTGGAAGTCTTAATTATCGTCCTCCTGAGTGAGGAGCATTGTTGGTACCCACTCCTGATACTATGCAGATAGACACAGGCCAATGAAATGCAGAGCTGTGCTGGTGTCACACTGGTCTGGACTCCCTCACCACTTTGTTTGTTTGTTTGTTGTTTTCTGGGTTTTTTTGGGGTTTTTTGTTTGTTTGTTTTTTGAGACAGCGTTTCTCTGTAGTTTTGGTGCCTGTCCTGGATCTCGCTCTGTAGACCAGGCTGGCCTGGAACTCACAGAGATCCACCTGGCTCTGCCTCCCAAGTGCTGGGCGTGCACCACCACCACCCAGCTCACTCACCACTTTTACAGCTCACAGCAGCCTGACACCCAACAGAACAAGATCTTTTGAGGTGTCTAAGGTCTCACAAGGATAAGGGACAGGTGACATCTCTCAAGGACAGACCTGTGTCATGCAAAGATGGAAGAGGAAATAAGACTCTGCAAACATTCAGTCCCTTTTTATGACATCTCGTCATATGCCTGGCAGCCAACCAAGCTGTCTGAATCTGTTCTTCCTGGACATATGCAATGGCCTGAAAAAAAAAAATGAGCCAGAGTGTGAGGGCCTGGAAGTGGGAGAACTGAGCTGGATGGGAGACAAAGCCCTGGTGTGACCCATCAGAGGATAAACAATCAACTACATGGCTTTCTCCTGGCTTCAGGAGCCCCAAGGGCTTGCCAAACCCATGGAGCTACTTAAAAGAGCCCAAGCACAGGGGAAGATAAAAGCGTGTGATTTTCTTACATGAACTCTAGTTCTAGAATGCCTATGAGTGGGACCAGATACCTGATATAATTCATTCTGGACCAGTTCTAGCTGCTTCTGCCCCAACTCTGTTCCTATCAAGTGCTTCTGTGGAGCTTCTGATTGACCTGTCAGGGCCGGTCTGAGCCTGAGGCCGGGAAAATGCACGAGACTCAGCTGGGCCCAGAAACCACTATAGAAGTCCCATTGTCAAGAGCCTGAAAAATGAAGAGATGGTTGTTGGATGAGGGAAGCCACCAAACAAAGTCTAGGGAGCCTAAACCTGAGCCTCAGAGAGTGCCACAGCATAGAGGTCCAGGACCAAAGTGCATCCGAAGAACTGAAGTTGCTAATCACAGTGTGGGGAGTCAGATGGAGAGGTAGTCGCAGGCAGCCTGCTGATGGCATGTGCAGCTGCAGACCTGATGCATCATGCAGGACATCACTGCAGGTGACCTGGAGAGACCATGGTTCCAGGGTATGACAGGATTGGCAACACCAGGCAGCTTCCTTGAAGTGACCCCTCAAGGAAACTCTGGAGAGAGGATGCAGGTGCCTTGGGGACCTGAAAGGAAGGGCTGAAGGGGAGGTTATTCCAGTTGCCTCATTTCTTGCCCCAAAGCTGTGTTTTCCACTCACCGATTCCCATTTCCAGAAAGAGCTTCCCAGCTCCTGCACGAGCGCACACATGGTGAGGTGGAGCAGGGTGGGGTGGGGTGGGGAACTCAATTATATCTCAAAAGAAAAAAAAAGGTAGGGTGGACTAAGAAGGGGAGGACACTGAGGTGTGTGGAGAATATGCTCAAAGTACATTATATACTTGCATGCAAATGACCTTTTGTAAATCAGTATAACAAGAGGAAACCAGGGGAGTGGAGGAAATGTGGAGATTTCCAGGAACAAAGGATGAGTCTGCAAATAAAAACATAAATAAAAGGTAGCAGGGCTTGAGGGATAGCTTGAAGAGGACCTGAGTTTAGTTCCCAGCACCCATGGGGCAGCTCACAACCGCCTGTACCTCCAACCCCAGGAGATCCAGTCCGTTTTCTGGACTCCAGGGACATCAGCACACATGTGGCACACACATATACACACACTGTAATGTCCACGTGCCCACACATCAGCTCACAAATAAAGAAACAAACAAAGAAACAAACCACGTGAAAAGGAGTACTCACTGACCTCCAGGCCTCTCTACCAAACTCTGGAATCCCATTCATGTGTCCTGGAGTCAGGAGAAAGACTCCAACCATAGGAACAGAGTCAGACTCTCTTGGAACGGAAGGTGGGTGTTCCTCTAAAGCACAGACTTCTCTTACATGCAGAGTTGAGAGATGGTTGAGCTTAAGAATGCTCTAAAGAAAGGCAGGGGAACAGGGCAGGTTGTAGAGAAAAGTCATTGGGAAGCAAACTGGTAGTAGATCCATGGCAGATAATCACCTCAAATTGGAACCCTAATGTGATAGTATTTGGAGGTAGGGTCCTTGGAAGGTAATTAGGTCATGAAGGTGGAACCATTACAAAAGCAACTCCTGATGAGCACTCTTCCCGTGGGTAGATACCCAACAGAAGTGGATGGTTCACAATGTGGAAAAGGCCTCACTGTAGACTGTGCAGGCGTCCTGCTCTCGAGTTTCCAGTCTCCCAGGTTGTGAGAAACAAACTCCATTGCTTGTCACTCTGTTGGTATGGTCAGTCTTCATTGTCAGCATGACAGGGCTTAGAATCACCTCTGGATTCCAAACAAATCCAGGGAGGTTTTTCTGAACAGGAAAGACCACTATACCCACCTATAGGTTCAGGATGACCCCTATCAGGATAAATCTCTTTATTTTAATGAACTCACAAATCAAAGTATCACATGGCTAGATTAAGGCAGCTTCTCAAACAAACCCTTGTCCAATCCCAAAGTCCATGCATCTTGGTGAACATTTTCTATACAGTCGGAATGACTGTTCTGAAACCATGGAGCTTCCCATAGGGTTTTACATTTTCATTATCAATTACATATTTAGGCACAAAGAAAGAAAAAAACTAGGAGGAATGATTTCTAACAGAATATAGTACAGGGTGTAACCATGGTTACCAACAGTCTATAATATGAAGTATAACCATGGTTACCAAAAGAATATAATATTGCGCGTAACTATGGTTACAACTAAGTGAACAATAGAGAGAATTTCTTTTTATTGTAATTGTTTTGACACAATGTCTCATCTTGCTATGTAGCTCAGGCTAGCTCAGAACTCACAAGTCTCCTGCCTCAGTGTCCTGAATACTGGAATTTATAAGCAACACCAAGGGCTGGCTTATGCAGGATCTTGAATGTTCCAACACAAAGAGATGATAAATGTCTAAAATGATATATTGCAATGACCCTAAGTGGACCATTACACATTGCATAAAAGTATTGAATGATGGCCACATGATACAAATTACTAACTATTGTTTTGTATCCATTAAAAATAAAAATTAGGGGGAAATAGGGCTGGAGAGATGGCTCAGCAGTTCCCAGCCACCTACACAGTGGCTCACAACCATCCATAGCTCCAGTTCCAGGAGATCCAATGTCCTCTTCTGGCCTCACAGGGCACCAGATGTGCACACAGTACACATATATCCTTGCAGACCAAACACTCATATACACAGAGTAAAAGTAATTAAATCTTTAAAAAATAAAAATAAAGATGGAGAGGAGAGCTGGACATAGTATAGCTGTCACACCCATCAACTCACTAGAGTTATGGTTAGTTCCCAAGACCTACACCAGATCAACAATATCAATCAACAGGTTCTCACTGCACTGTGGGCTAAATAAACAAATAAATGAGAGGCCATAAAAGAGGATGCATAAATAAACAGAGAGGACATAAAGGAGGCAGGGGGATGTCTATGGGGAAAAAAAGGGTGAGTTGTGGGTGGATATGATTAGAAACCATTAGAACCATTAGAAAATATGGTTCTAAGAGATATGATGCCGTCTTCTGGCTTCTATAGACAGCTACACACATGTGCTGCACATACGTACTCTCAGGCACACACATAAAATAAAATGTTGAAAAGTCCCATTGGTGAAGAGGGCTTCTGCACAGGGCACTGACAAGGGAAAACCAGCTTGCTGGGATGCCACAGGGTCAATATTTATACCTGCTTTAATACTCTGTGTTACGTCTTTTCACAAACAGTTAAGACGATGTGCAAAGAGCTTGTTTGGAATCCAGTGCGCACATTTATGAGCTGTGTGCTCCCTTCCCTATGAGTCACATCTTCATAATCTGTAAAAATGGTGAGTTTCAACATCAGTTATCTTACCTGGGGGAAATGAGATGTGCCTCACCCCACTCATTTATGAAATAGTCCAGGAAACAATCTGCCAGTGGACCCACATACCTCACAAATGAGACATGTGAGCCGAGCCCAGGAGGAAGTCCAATATCCTCTCCTGGTTCTGTCAGGGCAATCTTCCCATGTGGGGTCCAGTCAAAGTCAAAGGACCGGAAGAGCTTGCTTTCCTCACACGAGGGTGAACAGCATGCTGAGAAGACCATAAGTACTCACCTCTCCTTCCCAGGAAGTGTGTGCCCCACTGCTGAGGAGCCCAACCTTGACCCACCCTCCAACCCCAGAAGGCATGGACAAGTAACAGCTGCATTTGCACCTGGCCAGATCCCAGGGTCAAGGCATCAGAAATTCCAGAAGAAAAGCGGAGGGCAGGGCTCTCGGTCTTTCGGGATGCCACGGTGGGGGTGGGGAGCTAGGGACGAGCACGGAGAGGCAGAGGGTGAGAAAGAGGAAGGAGAGCTCTGAGTCCTCTCTTCCTCCTGTGCCTCTGTACCACCCGGTGTGGGAGTCAGGTGGGCTGAGGCCATCAAGGGTAGGTGGATGAGCCTGGTCTGTCTCCCAGCAATACTACCTTCCTATTGCTCCAGTGGTAATGGCTGACAGCATTGCTGTTTTGTTTTATTTTGTTTTAAAGTTTATTGGTGTTTTGCCTGTCTGTATGTCTGTGTAGGGTGTTGGATCCTGCAGTTACAGACAGTTGTGAGCTGCCATGTGGGTGCCGGGAATTGAACCCGGGTCCTCTGGAAGAGCAGTCAGTGCTTTTAACCACTGAGCCATCTCTCCAGCTCTGGCGTTGCTGTTTTTTACTTGCGTTGTCTTTAACAACACTTCTTTAAAAGAAATTTGGAATTGGCCCTCAAACAGTGGCCCCTCCCCTCTCTTTTTTTCCCAAGACAGTGTTTCTCTATATATAGTCCTGGCTATCCTGGAACTCTCTCTTTAGACCAGGCTGGCCTCAAACTCAGAGAACCACCTGCCTTAAGGGAGGATTAGAGGATATCCCTGGGAAGGGGAAATAGAATAGATTTTGTGGGTGAACTGGGGATGGGTAGGGTTGGGACCAGGAGGGCTCAAGTGGTGGGAGAGTAAATACTGGGAGAAACAGCTGGAATTGGAGGGCATTTCAGGGACAAAGTGGAAACCTAGTGCAAGGGAAATTCTGTGGGATCTACAAGAGTAACCCTAGCAAAGACTCCTAGTAATGGGGGACACAGAGCCTGAACCAGCCATCTCCTGTAACCAGGCAAGGCCTCAAGAGGAAAGATTAGGACCCCAACCCAGCCACAAAACCTTCAACTTACAGTTTGTCTTGCCTGCAGAGTGTTCTGGGACCAGAGCCTAGCAGAATCATCATCAAAGGGACCAGAGAGACTTCATCCAGCAACTGATGGTAGCAGATGCACAGTCTCACAGCCAACCATTAGGCAGAGCTCAGGGAGTTCTGCAGAGGAGGGGGAGGGAGGATCGGAGGGACCAGAGGAGTCAGGAACACCAAGAGCACACTGACCACAGAATCAACTGACCAGGATGCATGGGAGCTCACAGAGATCAGGGAGTCTGTAGGAGTCTGAGCTATGTCCTTTGCATACATGTTACGGCTGAGTGGCTTGGTGTTCTTGTGGGATTCCTAGCAGTAGGAGTGGGGACAGTCACTGACTCTTTTGTCTACTTGTGGGACCCTTTTCCTCCTACTGGGTTGCATCGAGCAGCCTTGATGAGATGCTATGTGTCTGGTCTTATAGTAGCATATTATTCGGTGTTTGGTTGATATCCACGGAAGACCTGCTCTTTTCTGAGGGGAGATGGAGGAGGGTGGATCTGGGGAGAGGAGAGGTAGGGGGGGAGACTGGGGGAGGGGAGGGAGGGGAAGCTGCAGTTGGGATGTAACATATGAGAAAAGAATATTAAAAAAAAAAAAAAGAATTGACCCTCAAGATAGCTCAGCAGGTAAAGGTGCTTGCTGCCAACCCTGATGACCTGAGTTCAATCCCTAGTTCCCACATGGCAGAAGGAGAAAATAGACTCTTGCAAGGTGTCCATTAACCACCACACATGTGCTGTGGCGCTCAAGTACACACCCACACAAATACACCCACAATAAATAAAACAAACAATTTATCGAAAAAAAAATTTCATGGCCCATGCCTGTAATTCCATCTCATGGGCAGAGGCTAGAGGGTTGCGAAATTGAGGTTAGCCCTGGGCTACACAGAAATTCTGTGAGAGAAAAAGAAGAGGAGGAGGAGGAGAAGGAGGAGGAGGAGGAGGAGGAGGAGGAGGAGGAAAGGAAAGGAGCTGAAATGTTGGGGATCTCAGCACTGGGAGTGAATGTAGAAGGGTCAGAGTTCAAGACTAGCCTCTCCCAATAATGAATTTGAGACAGCCTGGTCTACATGAGAAAAAAGAGCCTGAGAAATAGTTTAGGGGGTAAAAATGCTAGTCCTGCAGGCCTGACAACCTGAGTTCATTCCTAAGAACCCACATACAAAGCTGGATATACACCATGCATCTGTACCCCAGAATTCCTATGGCAAGGTGGGAGGCAGGGACAGGAGGATCTCCCAGGAGCTTGTAGGTCAGCGAGCCTGGAGTACACAGCACAGCAGCAAGCAATGAGAGACCCCACCTCAGAAAGGTGGGGGAGGAAACCAAACCAACTCCCGAAAGCTGTCTTCTGACCACTGAGCATGTGCTGTGATGCGAATACTCTCCACTCACTCAGAGAGAGAGAGAGAGAGAGAGAGAGAGAGAGAGAGAGAGAGAGAGAGAGAGA
>CABHPQ010170131.1:0-18194 GCA_902168405.1 Peromyscus aztecus
CGCCTACGAAAGTAACTAGTTTCAGATTAATGAAGCACTGACAATTTCAATCTGCTTAAAGGCGGGGGTTGGCACTGCCCAGGCCCAGCGTGGGGAGCTCGCCAGGCTGGGCTTTATATTGTCCCCATTTCTGAAGAGCAGACAAAGATGGATAGAGAGACATTGAAAAGGAGGGAGAGTATTTAAAACAGCCCCATAAAGCAAGCTGTCACTTTAAGACAAGAACCATAGCGCTTTGATGACTTTGTATTAGCGGCACCATTTCAAATAAGGAACTCCAGTCTCCAGAAAGAGGGAGAAAATGAGAGGGGGAGAGAGGGAGAGGAGAGGGAGGGGGGAAGGAGGAGAGAAGGAGACGCAGGGGAGGAGGAGGAGGGAGAGAAAGAGACAGAGAGACACACAGAGACACACAGAGAGAGACAGAGATGACTATTTAACTCGTGGGCACTGTAGCGAGACTAATTCTTGGGCAGCTACTTGATTTCTGAAGTTCTGGGAGAAACAATCCACAGCAGGTGCAGGCAGAGGGGTGGGGGGGAGACAGGTGGGAGTTGCGGGGATGGGAAAGAGCTCCGGGCTGGGCCGAGTGCAGCCGGCAGCTCCCGGAGCCCGGGCCAGCTTGGTCTCAGTTTGCTGGGAAGTGCGAGGGAGCGCGCACCGGCCCGCCCCGCACCACCGTTGGGGGATTATAATGGAAATTTTTGACGGCTTCAAAGAAAAAGAATAGGAAGGAGGGCGGGGGCTGATTTAAGAGACCACCTTCACAAAGCCTAATTTAAATTGTTTGGGGTCAAGCAGCAGCAAGCCATCTCCCCCTTTTTCCTTCCTAATTAATGACCACGATTAATTATTAGGCATCTCGAGGTTTCCACAGGCTTTGAGTAGCTTAAGCTTGGAGCTGGTTTTAACTTGGGAGAAGGGAGTTGGAGTTAGGTTTGTTGTTGTTTTAAGAAAGGGTCCCATTCTGAGACCTGGGCTGACCTGAAATTATCTTTGGAGCCCAGGCCAGGGCAACCCTCCTGCCTGCTGAGATTACACTTGGGGCTGGGAGAAGGGAGTTTATAGACTGGACTGTGTGTGTTTATTGTCTGTCTGTCTGTCTGTATGTCTGCTCCCCTCCAGTTCTCTTTTAGCTTGCCTTTTTCACTGTCTTTATCCCCCCTTCTTCCTCTTCCTCCACTACAGAGGTGTCCCTGTCTCTCTCTGTCTCCGTGTGTCTCTGTCTCTGTCTGTCTGTCTCTCTCTGCTCCCCTTCCCTCCTTCTTCTCTCCCCCCCCCCACTTTCTCTTCCCACTATTTCTCTCCCATTCCTCTCCCCTTTCTTCCCATTAAATCCACCCTGGCCTTAGCTCAAGTGTCCTAGCCCTGGTACCCAGTCTTCCACGGCCCGCCTGAAAGCAAAGATGCAGATGCAGCGGAGCCCATAGGAGGCGGAGGCATTTCGGAATCCCGCTATGCCGTTGGCTGGCTGTGGGTGGGGCCGTGAGTTTCACCCGCTGGATCGTTGGGTTGAGAGTTCCTGGCAGCTTAAATATTTTTGTTGTCGTTGATTTGGTTCTGCCACGGAAACTTTCTTACTTTCTATTTTATTTTATTTTTAAGACTCGGAAACCAGGACAGGAAAACAGGGTGGGCTTTGAAGGCCGGCGAAAGGGCTTCCCGGTCCGCGGCGCTGGAGGGAGAAGCGTTTAGTCACTGTTTCATTAGGCACTATTTGAACCTTGCAACATGTGGTACTTTCTGGGCAGGCTGAACAGGGAGGATTATGTAGGAGGGACACAAGGAAATTAGCGAACGGTTAATTTAACTCGTTTTCTGCTAGACTTTTCGATACATTCCTAATTGACTGAGGGGCAGGTGAAGCTCCCGCCCCATGCAGGCTCATTCACGGTGGGAATAAATGGCTTTTTCAACTCACACTGCTCACAATATATCATCAGGGAAAAGACATGCAATGAATATGTTGATTTTTTTTATTAATGGAATTACACCCTGCCATGCAGGTGTGAGGGTAAAAACCTATACTGCAATGAAATAAGATTAACAATGAAATTAGAATTTTATTAGCTTTATATGTCACGTAGACCTGGATTTGAAGTGTCAAAACAAGAAACAAGAAAAGATAGTCTGTAGGCAGCCCTGCCAATCAACCAAGAGATACGAACTGCGTGGTCTCTAACTCTAGGTCGGCTTCTAGTTCCTTTGGCATCTCCCCTTGCGGGTAGGTAGGAGGCAAGCCCTGGAGAACTCCGCCTCCAGGGAAATAGCTCGGTCTTGGGACCCGCAGGAAAAACATTTGGGATCGGAAGGCCGAGTCTAGTATAGGCACGGAGGAGGTTCCTCGGGCCTAGGGTGGCCCAAGGCTGTTCCGAGGTCAGGCGCGCCCTGCTAGGCTCCAGCTCCAATTCCCCCCGCATCAGCTGCTGGGGCTGGCAGTGACCCCTGGGAGTTGAGAGAAAAGTCCGTGGGGGGAATGCGGGGCGCGAGATCTGCAGGGCGCCCCTTGGAAGCGGCGGGCAGTTTTGTTATCCCAGGCCCCCGGAGCGTCAGCGCAGCTACCTGGGTCTGGCAGGCGCAGAGGTGCCCTATGCAAATGACTCACTATTAGACCAGAAAGAAACACTTCAAATGGCCCTTTGTAACCTTCTATAGAAAATCGAGGTACTCTGCATGACAAAGCACAATTAAGCTTTCTATTCAGGAGTTCTGCAGCTGGTAGCCCATTGGGAAAGTGGGAGGAAACCAGAATATATTAATAGTGTGGCAAAAGTTTTTTGTGTCTGTGTCCTTTTTGGGGTTGGGACTGGGGAGGGGCAGTGCGTGGACCCCGAGGGGAAGAAGGCTCCGCCTTGGATCCTTGCCACCTGAACGACATCGCCTCTGCCCACGTGGAAAGACCCTCTTGTCTGGAGGCCAGAGTCTTCTGAATGGTCTCAACGACTTCCCGAGAGAGTCGGGCGGCAGACCCCATACCCAGGATGGGCAGGACGCATGTGGGGCCCAGCCTCCCAGTTCTAGCCTGCTCTACCTAGACCTCGCGGCCTCCTGCCCTGCATCACTGCGCAGGAACTCAGGTGTCGCAGGCTTCGCTAGGGCGTGGGACAGAGAGTTGGCTGGTGTTGAGCATCTGAACCACCAGCTCCCGTGAAGATACAGAGGAGGGATGGTCCGCATCACTTCCTGTTGGTTGATTTTGACAGCCCCACCCCCACCCCGAGAAATGTTTGCTTCTGAATAAATGAGGTCCTTAACCTACTTTAGCATTGGCCATTCACCCCCTAGGTCCCCTCCCACCCTTCTATGCAAAGGTGGAGTGCACTGATTTTATTAGATAACCCTCAGCATCTGCAGGCCTTTGCCTGTGGCTTCCACCCGGCGGGGGTGAATGAGTGGCACTCCGAGTGACCTAACAACCCGAGGGGGCGGGACAAGGCGGGGCGGGGAGTGCTTATTGGAAATACTGTTAAGTCCCAGCTGTCTTTCTAGAAATTCTTTCTCTCTGAGATCTTTCCCAAGACTCCAACTTTTAACCAGGCTCCCCTCGAGCCTTGAGTGAAAATTCCTTCAGCTTCTGCTAATCCGCGAATCTCTGCAAATAGTCTTTTTTTTTTTTTTTTTTAATTTGACTACACTAGGGACCAAACTCAGAGCCTCCACACAGGGTAGGCAAGTACTCTGCCACAAAGCCGCATTCCCAGCTCCTCCTTTTTCATCTTAATTAATCACTTTGAGACAGAGCATCTAGATCTATTTGCCTCAAGCTCCTTAGGCAGCCAAAAATGACCTTGAACTTCTGATTCTCCAACCTCCACGTCATGACCCTCAACAACCCATTGTTATAGTGTTGGGGACCAAACCCTGGTCCTTGTGCACGGTAGGAGGCAAGCACTCCACCATCTGAGCTACATCTGCAACTCATTTTGTTCTTTAATTTTTTTAATCAATCAGGCAGATGTATATGAACAATTTTCCAGAGTCTGTTCTCTTCTTCCACCATGTGAGTCCTGAGGGGCCGACTCAGATCACCAGTCTTTACCCCCTGAGGCATCTCACTCGACCTCATTTTCCTTTTTATTTTAAGAATCAATTGCCTAAGCTGGCCTTGGACTGACTCAGCAGCCCACTGACACTTGTGTTGTTCACTATGATGTCAATCTTAGTGGTCTCTGTGCTGGTCAGTTGTTGTGTGATGGAGTTGACCACTATGATGGTCAACTGCAGTGGTCATCGATGTGGTCAGCCATTGTGGTCATTGTCGTGGTCAGTTGTGGTTTTCACTGACAACTTGAATGTGCACGCTTCCTGTCTCAACTTCCAAAGAAGGTCTAGCCCTGGCAAACAATTACTTAAAAAAAAAAAAGATTTTCAAAACTCACGACTTACCAAAGTGAAGGGAGTAAGTGATGGATGACTGTTCAGCCATAGATGGAGCATCTCTCTCTCTCCCTCTAACAGGAAGGACAAAGACAATGTGGGAGCCAGAGGAAGGTGGGGAGTACCCAGCCTGCTCACTTCCCTGACACGACAGAGCTATTGCACTCAGGAACTCATAGGTGCTGTGGTTAACTGCACATGTGCTCAAGGCTGGACCAGGAGACGCCTTGGCACCGATCTGGGAGGAGCTCCGAGGGCCCTTCCCTTCCCTGAGGACTTACTCTCAATTGAAGGTTGTTGGGGTAGGGGAGACATTTTCTTCAGTGGTGTAGCCATTGCTGAGGTGTGCATCTTCCTGTAAGCAACCCTAATGAAACTCATTGGGTCATCATTATTTAAAAAAAAAAAAAAGAAAAGAGCCTGGCGGTGTGCAGCACAGGCCTTTAATTCCAGCACCCAAGAGGCAGAGGCAGGCGAATCTGAGTTTGAGGCCAGCCTGAGAGAGGTCCAGTTTGGCCAGGGCTACACAGAGAAACCTTACTTAAAAAACAACAAAAAGAAAGAAAGAAAGAAAGAAAGAAAGAAAGAAAGAAAGAAAGAAAGAAAGAAAGAAAAAAAGAAAGAAAGAAAAGAAAAGAAAACAAAGGAAATAAGAAAAAGAAAACACCTCAGGACAGAAAATAGAAGGGAAGCTGACTGGAAAGAGGAAGTGATCGGCAGCAGTGGGGAGAGACAAAGGGGAGTAACAGGGGTTGACTCTGATTTAAATATGTTCAAAATACACTGTATACACACATGTGTGAGTGTCTCGTAAGAAAATTATCATTTATCATCTATATACACTAAGACAAATCAGACGACCAAAAACACTTGAAAAACTCTAGCTCAAAGGCTGAGGACTTATAACTTAGTAGCAAATCTGGAGGCTCTGGGTTCAGAGTGGCCCCAGCACTTAAAAGATAGATAGATAGATAGATAGATAGATAGATAGATAGATAGATAATACATAATCCAGTTCAGTGATTGCCTGGTTGCTCATCAGGCTTGCCATGGCTGACTCAATCCCTCTGTAAAAGCCAAGTCAATTGACATCCTATTTTTTAAGACAAGGTCTCACTATGTGGTGCTGGATGGCCTAGACCTCATTATGTAAAGCAAGCTAGCCTCCAACTATCTGGGATTAAAGGCCTGTTAGCTGTTGTGTATCTATTGGTTCTACCTAGTATTTTCTCCTCACGAACTGGTCTTTGTCTGCCTTCTTCCCAGTTTCCAACCCTGATATGCATCACGACACAATACGAGGAAGATTTACTTCCCAGGGACCAGAAGGAAAGATTTCCTATGCTTTTGTTTTTGTTTTTCTTCTATTCAGATGGCATATTCATGTCCAGAGGCAAAATTAGCCCCAGACTAAAGCTACTTGTCTATCAAAGCTTAAAAGCAGCCTCAAAAGTACACATCAGTCTGGGCCTGGTGGCGTGCAACTTTAATCTCAGCACCCAGGAGACAGAGACAGGAGTTCAAGGCCAGCTGGGTCTACATAGAGAGTTCTAGGCCAGTTGGGTTATATAGTAAGATTTTGTCTAAAAAAATCTATGGGGTTGGAGATGCTGTGGAATAATCCTTCTGGACACTGTGAATATGTGTCACTCTCATTGATTAATAAAAAGCTGACAGGCTGGCAGCCAGGCAGGAAGAACAGGTGGGATAGCCAGACACAGAGGACTTTGGAAGGAAGAAGGGCTGAGTCAGAGGAGATGCCAGCCAGCTGCCGAGGAAGTAGGACATGTAGAAAATGAGGTAACAAGCCATGAGCCATGTGGCAAAGCATAGATAAGAAATATGGGTTAATTTAAAGTGTAGGAGTTAGCTAGTAACAAGCCTAAGTTATTGGCTGAGCATTCATAATTAATACTAAGCCTCTAAGTGATTATTTGAGAGTGGCTGTGCAACAGGAAAACTCTGCCTGCATGGAGAGATGCCTCAATGGTTAAGAGCACTTGCTGCTTTTACAGAGGACTTAGATTGGATACCCAGCACCCACATGACAACTCACAACCACCTGTAACTCCAGTTCTAGAGGATCTGTCACCTTCTTCTGGCCTCAGAGAGACTGCATGCATGGGGTACACAGACATACATGCAGGCAAAAAAAGTCTATATACATGAAATAAATAATGAAAAAAATTAAAGAAACAAAATCAGTGAGGTTTTGGAGGTTGTAAGGGGCAAAGTCTGAATGTTTGTGCCCCTCTCCCATTCTTATGTTGAAATCTTAAAATCCCTTAGGTTAGGGAGTAGGGCCTCTTGGAAGTGACTAGGCCAGAGGGGTGGTGTCCCCATGAATGAGGTTTGTGTCCTTATGAGGCCTGGGTAGTGGTGAGATAGCTTAGTAGGTAAAGGTCCTGCTGGCAAGTCTGATGGACTGAGTTCCACCCCCTGGTTTCACGTGGTAGAAGGGAGAACTAAGTTCAGAAAGTTGTCCTCAGACCTTCACACGCTGGCTGATAAATACAAATAATTTATAATATCAGTGCAATAAATAGTAAGTGTAATTTAAAAATTTTTTAAAGAGTCCTGGGAATTCTGAGTCCCTCCTACATGAGGACAGGACTGGAAATGACTTTCTCTTTGAGCAATGGGGCCTTCAAGCACACAGAATCTGCCTGTACCTTCATGTTGGACTTTGCAGCTCCCAAAACTGTGAGCAAATACATTTCAACTCTGCAGGAGCTATGCAGTTCATGATATTCTGTCATAACAGGCTGAGGGGAAGAAGAATAGAAGAAGACAGTCAGTAATGATGTCTTTGTGCCCACTAACGTATACTGCAGCACAGTTAGGATTAACTGAAGTTGCTTGGTGCAGCCTGAACTACTGGACTGCACAGTAAAAGCATGGAGATACACACACACACACACACACACACACACACACACACACACACACACAGTATGTATATCTGAGAGAGAGAGAGAGAGAGAGAGAGAGAGAGAGAGAGAGAGAGAGAGAGAGAGAGAGAGGTTGGAGAGATGTCTCAGCAGTTAGGAGTGCTTGCTGCAGAAATGGAGTTTCACAATATAGCTTTGGCCAGCCTGGAACTCACTATGTAGACCAGGCTAGCCTCATACTCACAGAGATCGTCCTGGCTCTGCCTCCTGAGTGCTGGAATTAAAGGCGTGAGCCATTATGCCTGGCTTATTTTTATTATTTTTAATTATGTGTATGTGTGCATGTCTGTATAAGGGTATATGTGTGTAAATGCAGGTGCCTTTTGAGGCCAGAGCTGTCAGATCCTCTGGAGCTGGAGTTACAGTTGGTTGTTAGCCATCTGATGTGAGTGGTAGGGATTGAATGCAGGTCTTCTGGAAGAGCAAGAAGTGCTCTAAACCACTGAGCCACTTTTCCAGCCCCAACTTTGCAGATTTGATCAATCTTGACTCTAAAATGTTCAGGAAAAATTGTATGTTTATGAACATATACTGATATTTCTTTCTTGTCATTATTCCCTAAGCTAAGTCTTACAATTATTTACATAGTAGTTACATGGTGTCAGGTATTTCAAGTACTCTGGGAATGATAATGTGTATGAAAGACACATAGGTTATATATAAATGATGTATTGTTTTATGGAAAAGACTGGGGTATGTGTACATTAGTTGCAAATTAAACCTAGAACCTTGAGTATGCTATACAAGTGCTTTACCTCTTAGCTGTGTCTAGCTTTTATATTTGTGTGTAAAGGAATAATGGCATCTTGAACCCAATCTCCCACAGATACAGAAGGAGGACTATTATATGAGAGAGACAGAGAGAGAGAGAGAGAGAGAGAGAGAGAGACAGAGACAGAGACAGAGACAGAGACAGAGTGTAGAGCTAAATTGTTTCTCTAGCACCTGAGTAAAAAGCATCTAAACTTTGAATTCCTAAAGTTCATCAAACCAGCAACAAGAGACGAGGGATATAGTTCTCTCTTTCTCTCCTCCTCTTCTATTAGGAATTTTCCAAATCTGTAAGAAACAGTGCACCACATGAAGAACAGCAATGTAAAACGTACACCTTGAAAGAACACACAGAATATTTTAATTATATTCTGGGCAATAACTTATTCTCAATAATGTCTGAGTACTTGTTTTAATCTATCAAATTCCAAGGGCAGGAGATAAGACAAAAATGAAGGTATGTTTCATGAAGTTCAGAACTTTTTGGTCAGAAATTATCCAAATGGGATGCATTTATAGGTATGGAATACATGATATGATTTCTTCAACGCTATGAGCCCAACATTCCAGTAACTGGGAGGCTGAGACAAGAGGGTCATTGTGAGTTTGAGGCCAGCTTGTAGTACACAGTGAGGCAGTGTTCCAAAACGAAGGAAAAAATAATAAAAATGAAAATTAAATTGATAGCTGTGGCCAAAACAGGTCTTGAGTTTACTAAATCTTTCCTCCAGTGAGCCTGCACCCAAGATGAGGAAGTGGATAATTCTGTTTCTCTGTCTTGCTTCTGAAGTAATACAAACGAAATGATCTTCCTCAGAGATCCTCCATGCTATATAAAGTCAAGGTTATCTTTGACTGGTTTACTTCTTTGATCTGCACTTTCCCTTGTCCATAAAACTGAGGGTCGCAAACATTAGACGTGGTAGCATATGGACAGCGCTTTGCTGTGTGAACACTGGGTTTGTCCAAATCCCAACAACGGTGAAAAGACTGAAGGCAAAGGAGAAAAGGTTTGTAACATCAGATTTATGCAATGAAGGTGGTCAGGGTGGAGAAGGATGTGGGGAACGCGCCATCACAGCTGTGGCTGGAGGAGCGAAAGAAAGCTCAACAAGTGTTGACCTGGAAACATCACAGTTCAGCTTCAAGGACAGTTGGTATTTCCATCCTGGTCTCCCTGAAGCCCTGCCACAGGATTTGGCCTTTGCCAGTACTATAACTTGGATCTGAAGTCTACAGCAGGGTCTCGATTTCCAAGACAGCTATGTTCATAAGTGTGACTCTTGGGAATGATTGGACATGGAGGACTCTGACCCCAGCAAGGGGTCATCTATTAATATGTTCATAATTTGATGGGCAATGGGGACATGATGAAAACTTAGGAGGTCCTGCCTATCTGCAGACAGTGGCACTTGGGGTGTTCCTTTGGGAACTATATCATGTCCTTGACTCCTTCCTGACCACCTTCCTGGTAATTAGTTTCTGTTGGTCACATACTTCTACCACCATAAAGTCCTGCCTTGCTTCATGGCCCAAAGCAACGACCTAAAAGCTCTGAGATCATGAGCTGGAATGAAACCTTTTCTCCTTCAAGTTGACTATCTCAGGATTTATCAACCAGAAGCTGACTACTTCAGCCAGTGCCACTTTTCTGTTATATTTCAAGACAGGGTCTTGTTAACTTAGGTCAATCTTGAACTCACAGCAATCCTCCAGCCTCAGCCTCCTGAGTCCTGGGATTATAGATATGTGCCATAATACTCAGCAGAAACTTTTTTAAAGCGTTGTTTAATTCAGACACGACACATTTTCCTCTCAATGTTGCCTTAATTTAGAAACGAGAACGAGTGAATGTCCATGTCTTCAGATATCCCAGGTCACCCTGTGGGTACAGAATTCTTCCTCCCCTCCTCTTCCTTCCTCTTCTCTCTCATCTTTGCCCTCCTACAGATGTGAATCACCATGCCTGTTTTGTGTAGAGTCCTTTCAAAGTCACATGACAAGGAGGTAGCATTGTCCATATCCCAGAGGAAGGCCAGCATGCATCCCTTCAGAGAACCCTGGTGGAAACGGAAGTGAGATGGGAGAATGGCAAAGACTGAAGTTTGGCCTTTGAGGCCTGTGTGGAACAAGAAGATTCTGGGGGGCAGAACTGGGTGAAGCTGGAAAGTCTCAGAAGGGAATGACGGAAGCCCAGTGAACAAGATTGCTCGGGGATGCACACTGATGCTGAGAACATGGAATTCCATACTCCACATTGTCTTATAATTGAATTGTTCCATCGAATCAAGATTGATATCTGGAACGGCCATTCTCAGACTTGCTGTTGTTTCTCCTTTTCTCCAGAGAGAGGCCGTCCTTTACCTCTTCATACTCATGCATGATACAGTGGGTTTAACTTTTGACTTCTCCGTTGAAAGAAAAATCTATTGACAGTTCAGAGACAAGGAAAAAAGAGGCACTAAAATGGTCCTATTAAAACATTTCAAGGGGCCGGGCAGTGGTGGTGCCCACCTTTAATCTCAGTACTCAGGAGGCAGAGGCAGGTGGATCTCAGTGAGTTCGAGGCCAGCCTGGTCTACAGAGTGAGTTCCAGGACAGCCAGGGCTACACAGAGAGACCCTGTCTTGGAAAAACAAAACAAAACAAAAACATTTCAAGGGCCTGAGAGATGGCTCAGCGGTTAAGAGTACTGACTGCTTTTCCAGAGGACTCGGGTTCAATTCCTAGCACCCACATGGCAGCTAACAATTGTCTCTAACTCCAAGACCTGACACCTTCACACAGACATACATACAGGCAAAATACCAATGCAAATGAAATAAAAGTAAATAAATTATTTTTTTTAAAAAAGTTTCAAACTGGGAGAGGTGGTACATGCCTTTAACCCCAGCACTTGGGAGGCAGAGGCAGGTAGATCTCCATGGGTTGGAGGCCAGCCCAGACTACACAGTGAGCTGCAGATCTGGCAAGGCTACACAGTGAGGTCCTGTCTCAAAAATAAATAATAAATAAATAAATAATAAAATCAGTCACTTCTAAAGATCCCAAGACAGGTTCTTTTTATTTTTATTTTTTTCCCCTCACAAAGCTTTGTTGTCTTTTTTGGAATTCTCTGTGGTTCTGTCTTTTGTGATTACCCACAGGTCTAGCAGCTCCTGTGTCTGTGGGTTCTGCCAAGGTAGCCTGTTGGCTCCCGTCACAGCTGTCAACCCACAATTAAGTTGTCAGAAATGAGCTTGTCATTTATTTTCTATATAAACAATTGGTTGCTGGTATCAACGTATTTGTGAATGCAGAGACTGAAAAGAAAACCATTTCTGTGCCTAAAACAGCATCTTTAAAAAAAAGAAAGAAACTTACAAAATAGTTGAGGTTTCATTCAAAACATGAAGGTTTAATTTGAGCTGCAATGGTTGGCGTTACAAAGGAGAGGCATGGATTTTAAGAGACTCAAGTGACCTCATTAGATTGACAGGTATGCATGCAATTGTAATAGCATCACTGTCTCCACAAATGTGGCTTCATTGAACAGAAAATGCAGTGTTCATTCTCTACAATTAGAACTTTGCTGTTACAAGCTGATTTTTTCTTTCATTTGCTTGTATTCACACATGTCCTGGGACAAGGTTCACGCTTCGAATGCAGTGAGATGGATGTGGCTTACCTTATATGTGTGTGAATTGTTACCTTTTCTAGGAGTTTTAATAAAATTAGCTCTCATTCTTAGTCTTCATTAGAGGGAGCAATGAGAACGTTAATTTAAGCTATGATGAAGCATTTCCCTCCCCGGCCAGGGTTGTCCATGATCCAGGTTAGATGGAACCTTGTCCTATGCAGCAAGGCAGGCCCAGTCTTTAGTGGAAAGCAGCGGCTTCACTACTTCAATATTTTCTTCTATAAAACTCTGCTGATCAGACTGGTCCTCTCTACATGTACGGCAGGTCCAGAGATGAGGTCCCTGCTGTCTCTGAACTGCCATAGCGTTGGAGGTCCTCCTTGGGGTTCCCGAGGCTGACGTGTTCGTTGGCCAACCTCACTCACTTCTTACGCCCTCTCAGTGGGGACTATGCACAAACAAACCACGAACTGCTACCCATCTCAGAGCTCACCAAACACCTTCCCTCACCCCAGCTGGGGTTATGGCATAGCGGAAGAGTGCTTGCCCAGTATGAACAAAGCCCTGATTGTCTCCCCAGTACTTCAAGAAAGACAAGGAGCTAGAGAGATGGCTCAGAGCTTAAGAGCACTGCATGGTCTTTAAGAGGACCTGGGTTTGATTCCCAGCACCCACAATGCAGTTCACAACCATGTCTAACTCCAGTTTCAAGAGATCTAATGCCCTCCACTGGCCTATGTAAGTACCATATGCGTATGGTGTACAGACATACATGCAGGCAAAACACTCACATACATAACATTTTAAAGGAAAAAAAAGAAAGAGAATGAAGAAAAGCAAACCAGATATGGTGGCTCCTGGAAGTACCTAGCCTTTGGAAGACTGAGGAAAGAGGATTGCCATGAACTTGAAGTCAGCCTGGGCTACTTAGCAAGGTTCTGTTTCAAAATAAGTTATTATTATTTTTTTAAAAGAAAGACAATGAAGGAAACTGAGTGGGGACCACTCCATTTTCACTCTGTGGAACCCCAGGAAACAATAATTTCCCTCGTCACTGGTCTTTAGTTCTCCTCCTTTCCCTTTGTATACTTCTATACCCTCTGAGCCCTTTGTCCCTCAAGAAAGGACAGGAAGAACAAAGTCCAAAGAGAGCTTGGGAGCTTTCATCTAAAGTCTGTAGACAGTAGCCACTGGCACCTAACTGTACATCTCAGTCCCCATGTGTTCTCTATCAAAGTACCACAGAGCTGCGAGGGCGATCCGCTCTCCTCATGGGTACCCGTCAGCAGAAGCGTCACTCTCTCTGACACACCTCTTACCAAAGAGAACAAGACACAAAGGAATGCTTCAGTCAAGGCTTCCAGCAGGCTGTCACGTAGCTCTGCCTGGCTTGAAACCAAGCAGTGGAGGGTGGCCTTGGACTTCACAACACTGGATTTTTGCAGCAGCAGCAGGAGAATCACAGATTCAAGGCTGTCTTGGGTTATATGGAGAGTTTGAAACTAACCTGAGCTACAGAGGGAGTTTTTAATCTCAAAGCAACAACAACAGTAACAACAACAATAACAAAACCAACTGTAAGAACAACAATAACAACAATAAGTGACAGGGATTAGCTCAGTGGTAGAGCACATGCTTATCATGCACAAAGCCCTGGGTTCAGGGCCCAGCCACACACACACACACACACACACACACACACACACACACACCAAATATGATCATAGGAATGGGCCCTAATCCAATAGGAATATAGTCTTTTAAGAAGAGAGGCGATTTCAATCACTTTCTCTTATGAAAGACAGTGAGAAGGTTGCCATCTATACACTGTGACAAGTGCCCTTGCCAGTCACTTATTGTGCTGGTATTCCCCCCTCCCAGGTTTATTTGTTTATGTGTATGAGTACTTTATCTGTATGCACACTTGCACACCAGAACTGGGCATTGGATTCTATTAGAGATGGCTGCAACCCACCATCTGGTTGCTGGGAACTGAACTCAGGACCTCTGGAAGAGCAGGGCAGCCGGTGCTCTTAATTGCTGAGCCATCTTCCAGCCCTGGGCTGGCATCTTGATATTAGATTTTCCAGCCTCCAAAACTGTGAGAAACTGCATTTCTGTTGTTTAAGACATTCGGTCTATGGTATTTTGTTACACTACCTCAAGCAGACCAGTATAGACAGCCAATTCTTTTCTTCAGTGCTCAATCCCTGCTCTGTGGACAATTGGTATAGATTCTGCCAGCGCCTTGTTTCCAACTTGTGCCTGAGGGAATGAATGGAAATAGCAGCTAAGGCCTGAGGAGGTGCTGGTTTGATGGGAGAAGATGAACAGGCATTGTTTGGAACTCGCTGGACTTCAGGTGAGCGCGGTCCATAACAGGTCAGAGAATGGCAATCTGTCTGGACAGTGAGAAGTATCCCAATGTGGAATGCAAGCATTGGAGTGGGGAAATGGACAGTTTTTGAGCCAGGGAGGTTATGCCATGTCAATCTTGCTTTTAGACCTTGATGTTAAATCTTTGAATACAAAGTCTGCTAGCAGGTTTCCTGAATGTGAATGTAAATTTTATATGTCACTTTGACTGGGCCCTGGATACCTAGATAGGCAGAAAAAAAAAAAATTATTCTGGGTATAGCTACAAGGATGTCTGTGGATGAGATTTATATTTGATTGGCAGATTTAGTAGAACAGGTTCCTTTTTGCTGCATAGGCAGGCTTCATCCAATTTGTTGAAGGCCTGAGTAGTTCTTTTCTCTTACCTTGGACTCTGGTTCAGGATCGGGGCTGTACCAATGTCCTGGGTGTGCACTCTTCATTCTCCGTAAGCCTGTGAGTCAGTTCCTCTCTAGAGCTGCCTTCCGATTGGCTCTGTAAGTGCCTGCTGCAGTCTCTCTAGAGCTGTCTTCCGATTGGCTCTGTAAGTGCACAGTCTCTCTAGAGCTGCCTTCCTATTGGCTCTGTAAGTGCCTGGTGCAATCTCTCTCTAGAGCTGTCTTCCTATTGGCTCTGTAAGTGCAGTCTCTCTAGAGCTGCCTTCCTATTGGCTCTGTAAGTGCCTGCTGCGGTCTCTCTAGAGATGTCTTCCTATTGGCTCTGTTTCCTCTGTCGAACTCCGCTAAGACCAAGGGACAGAGGCAAATGGACTACTCAGCAACCCACATTGGTGACTTTTCAGTCTTTATGGAGACTCATCCTGACTTCACCTGGATTTTACTCTGGGGAATCAATTCTTTGGAATTCGCAGTAAAGTAGCTTGTGTTGTGTAGACTCCGCCTTCAGCGCCAAGCTCAGGTTCTGATGGCCATAATCAATCACGCTCGAGGAGTTGATCCATCTTCTCCGAGCCAGAGAGAGGTTGAGGTCATATTAACTAAGGTTGTATGGCGGTCAGAAAATAGCTCTCTCTATAACACTGCCATAGAATCCTTCTCAACACAGGGACAGAGAGTGTGACCTTTAATATTGTCAATTTGACAGAGTTTCGACTCACTTAGGAGACAAGCCTCAAAAGGCGTGACTGTGAGGGACATCTATTAGGTCAACTGACGGGAGAGACACAGGAAGAGGCTCTTTCCAATATTTTATCACTCTTGGACTTCCTACACTACAGAACTGTAAGGAAAAAATGCACATTAAAAAAAACAAGTTACCCAGTCTCAGATACTGTACCACAGCAGCAGAAAAGAAAGAAACAGAAGCCAACCAGCATGTATCTCTGATAATTCACCAATTTCCCCGGAATAACCATAGCTATGGGTACTGAGTGATGTAACCAAAATGCTGTTTTTCTTCTCTTTAGATAGAGTTTGACTTTATAACCCAGGCTGGCCTAGAACTCTCTACATAGCCCAGGATAACCTAAAATGGCTACCTCCCTGCTTCAGCCTCCTGAGCCCCAGGATTAAGGTTGGGAGCTACCATGCCCCTGGCTTCCTTGTTCTCTGCCCCTCTTTGTCCCTGACACATTCTCATCCTCCCTGCCCCCACATGAACAGTTTTCCAAGTGACTGAAAGAATCTTAAGTTATGACGTGTCCATTTCTTTCCAAGCTCTGGAAGAGAAGCTGGCTGGCAACCAAAGACCATTAGGAACTCCTCTCTTGCCAAGCAGCTACTGTGGTTTGTTCTGTGTGTACTTACAGAGTTGCCACAGTAGCTACTTGAGGAGTCCTTTAAAATCTTTACCATCCCCAGCCAAGTCCATGGTTCAACTTCTTGAAGATCACATCAGGAATAATGAACAAAAACGCACATCCAGAGCTTCCGTTTGTAACCAGCAGGCTTCAGTCTGGGTGGTAGGAACCAAGAGTTTGGGGTAGTACTTATGGCTTGGATACAGTTTTCCCCCAAAGGTTCCGGTGCTAGATGTTCAGTTCCCAATGTGACAGTGTTGAGAAGTGGCAGACCCTTAAGAGAGATCTTGTTGTTCCTATGGGAGTGACTTCTAACCCCTGGGACTGGACTGGCAACTTGTCCTGCCTGGTCTTGTGTCCATTTGACACAAGCTGGAGCCATCTGAAAAGAGGGAACCTCAACTGAGAAAATGCCTCCATAACATCCGGCTGTAGGGCATTTTGTTAATGAGTGAATGATGGGGAGGGCCCAGCCCGTTGTGGGTAGTGCCATCCCTGGGCTAGTGGTCCTAAGTGCTGTGAGAAAGCAGGCTGAGCAAGGCACGGGGAGCAAGCCAGTAAGCAGCATGCCCCCATGGCCTCTGCATCAGCTCCTGCCTCCAGGTTCCTGCTCTGTTTGAGTTTCAGTCTTGATTTCTTTCAGTGATGGACTATGATGAGGAAGTGTAAGCCAAGTAAACACTTTCCTCCCCAACTTGCTTTTGGTCACAGTGTTTCATCACAGTGATAGAGACCCTAACTGGGACATTAAGGTGACATGCTGTCAGTGAGCTGCTACTTCCCCCGGGTGCTTCTTTTGTGTGTGTGCTGTTCCTGCTCTCACAGGAGCTACTGGTGTGTGCTACGACCCACCATGTTGTGATGCAGCAGGCCTTCACTGGAGACTGATGCTGAGACCCTCCTCTTGTGCTCAGTCAACCCCTTTGCTTTATAACGTACCCAGACTGAGGTGTTTTGTCATAGCAACACAAATGCGCTAAACAAGTTTGGATAATCTTTTCCTTTCTTCTGACTCCAAATGTGGATATTCTGAAAATTCTGTTCTTTTTCTGTTCCTTGTTCTTCTCCCAGAACTCTCACTGTTCCCGTGAAATCAATTATTTCTTTTATCAGGATAGTTCACAGATATGGCATCTTCTGTGTATGTATGTAGTAAAAGACATATAACAGAAAATTCACTACTTATGTCAGGCATAATTATACTTCCTTATTTTTAGACCGGGTCTCTTTATCCTAGAACTATCCTAGAACTCACTGTGTCTACATAAAAAAAGCAAAGAAAGAAAGAAAGAAAGAAAGAAAGAAAGAAGGAAGGAAGGAAGGAAGGAAGGAAGGAAGGAAGGAAGGAAGGAAGGAAGGAAGGAAGGAAGAAAGGAAGGAAGGAAATATAAGAATCTTAATCCAGGCATGGTGATACATATCTGCAATCCAGCAGTTGGAAGGCTGAGGGTTGAGAATTCCAGGTCAACCTGAGCTATCTAGTGAATTCTAGGCCAGCCTGGGCTAAGAGTAAAACCTGTTTCAAAAATAAATAAATAAATAAATAAAGAAAGAAAGAAAGAAAGAAAGAAAGAAAGAAAGAAAGAAAGAAAGAAAGAAAGAAAGAAAGAAAGAAAATACACGAATCTTTTACTCTACATTCACATTGAGTGCTACTCTCTGATTTAGGCCCCTAATGTTTATCTCTGCCTGTTTCTACTTTATCTTTCTCTGTCCTCCTAACACAAACTTCTGAAGACAGTGTCCTGTCACTGCCCTTTCCAGGGACCCTTGTGTTTGTTGAATGACGACCACCTTCCCCGTCTACACGCCCGGGACCCCCTTCATCTGTTCCAAACCAACATTTCTTTCTCTCTGATACTAGGCTTCTTTCTGACAGCCTGGGCTAGCCTCAGACTCACAATGTAGGTTAGGCTGGCCTTGAATTCACAGAGATCTGCCTGTCTCTGCCTCCCAAGGGCTGGGATTAAAGGTGTGCACCATCCATCATACCTGGCTTCAAAACCAAAGCTGTTTTCATGTCAATGACTCTATACCCTGCTCCCTTCAGGCTTTATCCATTGCATTTATAAATTCTCGAGCTCAGCTCTGCTGTTCTTGCCATCTAGTGAGCCTTTCTTCTCCCGTGTGGGTGTTTTGAATGAGAATGACCCCCATAGGCTCATATATTTGAGTGTCTGGTTCCCAGTTGGTGAACTGTTTGGGAAGGATTAGTGTCTGGCCTTGCTGGAGGAGGTGTGTCATTGGGGATGGACTTTGAAATTTCAAAAGCAAAGATCAGGCTCAGTCACTCATTCTGTCTGTCTGTCTGTCTGTCTCTGTCTGTCTCTCTGTTTCTGTCTCT
>CABHPQ010170131.1:18204-32776 GCA_902168405.1 Peromyscus aztecus
TCTCTCTCTCTCTCTCTCTCTCTCTCTCTCTCTCTCTCTCTCTCTCTCTCTCTCTCTCTCTGTAACTTGCGTCAGGTGTGAGCTCTCAGCTACTGCTTCAGCTTTGCGCCTGCCTGCCATGTTTCCCTTGATGAACATAGACTAACCCTCTGAAACTGTAAGCAAGCCCTCAGTTAAATGCTTTTTTATTTTATTTTTTAAAATTGTCTTGACCATAGTGCCTCTTCACAGCAATAGAACAGTAACTAAATAACTTATATCTCTGGCCATCTCTTCTAGACAGTTTTATGTTCACTTAGCATCCTCTTTCCTCTCTCTCTCTTCTGGGACTCTCTACCAAGTATTAAAAATCTCTTCTTAGTGGTGGTGATGGCTCATGCCTTTAATCCCAGCACTTGGGAGGCAGAGGTAGGTGGATCTGTGAGTTTGAGGCCAGCCTAGTCTATATAGCAAATTCTAGCACAGTTAGAGCTATAGTAGAGAGAATTTATTTCAAAAATAATAATAAATAAATATGTCTTTTAGGGGCTGCAGGGATGGTTCAGAGGTTAAGAGCACTAATTGTTCTTGCAAAGGACCCAGGTTCAATTCCCAGCACCCACCAGGCACATATGTAGTACAGATATAAAAGTGAGCAAACTATTCATACACAATAAATAAATCTTTTTAAAAAATGTCTCTTTGGGGTTGGGGATTTAGCTCAGTGGTAGACTGCTTGCCTAGCAAGCACAAGGCCCTGGGTTCGGTCCTCAGCCCTGAAATTAAAAAAAAAGTCTCTTTTGGGGCCTGGAGAGATGGCTCAGTGGTAAGAGCACTTGTTGCTCTTCCAGAGGACCAGAATTCAGTTCTCAGCACTCACACAGTGGTACTTAACTATCTGCAACCCCAGTTTCAGAGGGACCTGATGCCCTCTTCTGTCACCTGGGAGCATTACATGAGTGTGGTACACATACATGCAAGTAAAACATGCAACAAACATTATAAAAAATTCTTTTAGCCAGGCAGTGGTGGTGCATACTTTTAATCCCAGCACTCACTCGGGAGGGAGAGGCAGGTGGATCTGTGTGAGTTCAAGGCCAGCCTGGTCTACAAAGCGAGTTCCAAGACAGGCTCCAAAGCTACACAGAGAAAACCTGTCTCCAAAAATCAATCAAACAAACAAACAAAAAATCTTTTGGCCTTCAGCAAATAGCTGCCTTGGAATAAATTTTTTTTTCTCCTACTTTCTATTTATAAACTAACTGCTCTATGTTCTCCAGTCTTGAAACCTTGGCTCTGTTGTTCTTTTTATTTTATTTTATTTGCGTTAGTATTTTGCCTGCATGTATGTCTGTGTGAGGGCGTCAGATCTTGGAGTTACAGACCATTGTTAGCTGCCATGTGGGTGCTGGGAATTGAACCCAGGTCCTCTGGAAGAGCAGTCAGAGCTCCTAACCACTGAGCCATCCCTCGAGCCCCGGTTGCATTGTTCTTGCCATCTAGTGAGCCTTTCTTTTTCTGTGGTTTTAACCCACCATGTAGATTTCATGGTTTGGGAGGGAGGCATAGACTCACAGTGGCTGGCTCTCTACAGTGCTGGACAGAGCTATGAAGTAATTCAGTGTTTCACAGCATGTGGTGATATTGTGTTCCCCCAATATATTGTGCACCCTAATAAACTTATCTGGGGTCAGAGAACAGAACAGCCACTAGATACAGAGGCCAGAAAATGGCGGCACACACGCCTTTAATCCTAGCATTCCAGAGGCAGAGATCCACCTGGATCTCTGTGAGTTCAAAGCCACACTGGAAACAGCCAGGCGTGATAACAAGAGCCTTTAATCCCAGGAAGTGATGGCAGAAAACAGAAAGGTATATAAGGCGTGAGGACCAGGAACTAGGCTGGTTAAGCTTTTAGGCTTTCGAGAAGCAGTTCAGCTGAGATCCATTCTGGATGAGGACTCAGAGGCCTCCAGTCTGAGGAAACAGGATCAGCTGAGAAATTGGCGAGGTGAGGAAGTTGTGGCTTGTTCTGCTTCTCTGTTCTTCTATCATTCACCCCAATACCTGGCTTCAGGTTTGATTTTATTAATAAGACCTGTTAAGATTCCTGCTACAACAGCATGTTCCCTGCATTCTTTACTTCAAAGAATGTGTCCAATTACCCCTCCTTTCCTTCCTTCCCTCTATGTTGTTTTGGAGACTAAACAGTCTCACACATGCTTGGCAGGTACTGGGTGACTAAGCTACATTGCCCGCCAGACTCTTTACTTTTAAGATGTCTGCAGTTCAGTGGGGTGGTAGGCACACGGGTGGATCGCTGCAGTTCATTGTGATAACAGCCTCAGTGAAGTCTTGGAATAGCTGGAACAGCCAGCTGCCTGGATGAACAGGAGGAACTCACTGTTCTTCCTGATTCTGATGCATAGCCCCCTGAAGTGACAGACATTCCTTAGAGATTATAATCTATCATTTTCACAACTGATCATTCTGTCTCCCTAGGGAGATGCCAGGATTTTCATGAACTTTCCTGTAGAGCTCTGTGCTGGCTCGTTTTATGTCAACTTGACACAAGCTAGAGTCATGGGAGGCGGGAACCTCAACTGAGAAAATGTTTCCATCAAACTGGCCTGTGGGCAAGCCTGTGGGGCGTGTTCTTGACTGATGATTAATATAGAAGAATCCACTTCATGACGGCGGTTCTACCCCTGGCATGGCAATCCTGAGTGCTACAGGAAAGCAGGCTGAGCAAGTCACGTGGAACAAGCCAGGAAGGATGTTCCTCCATGACCCTTGCTTCAGCTCCTGCCTCCAGGTTCTTGTTTTACTTCAGTTCCTGCCTCCAGGTTCCTGCTTTACTTCAGCTCCTGCCTCCAGGTTCCTGCTTTACTTCAGTTCCTGCCTTGACTTTCCTCAATGATGGACAGTTACCTGGAAGTATAAGATGAGATAAACTCTTTCCTCCCTCAAGAAAAGCCCTAACTAAGAAAAGCTCACGTTTTACAAACATCTTTAAAGGGTCTGGGAATATAGCTCGGTTAATAGAGTGCTTGTCTGGCATTCATGAGGCCCTGGGTCCTATCCCTAGCTCTGCATAAACTAGGCATGTTAATGTGTATATGTATTTCTAGAACTCCAAATGAAGAGGCACGGGGATCAGAAGTTCAAGGTCATTCTCATCTCCATGGCAAGTTTGAGGCCAGTCAGGGTTCCATGAAACCCTGTCTCAAAAACAAAACCCCCACACTTTTAAACTCCTGGTTATTAGGAAAAATAACCAGGCCCAGATGAGTTATAGTAATGAGCCTCACTAGGTGTGGTGACTCACACAAAAATACCAGTGCTCTAAGGGATCAAACAGGAGGATTGCTCTGGGTTCAAGGCCAGACAAAACTATGTAGTGAGTTCTATAACAGCCTGGACTACAGAGTGACACTTTGTCTCAAAAACTAAAAGAATTCAAACTTATCATGGGCACATATAGTTTCTTACTTTGAAGAGCAAGAGTAACGTCAAGGTTAAGTGGCCCCTGACCTGGGAATCCAAGAAGTCTGGCTGGTTGAGAGAAAGAGGGGATTTGGAGAATAATACAAGTGACAGCTCCAATCTCAGTATCTGAGAGGAGGAGGGGGAAAATCGGAAAGATTGCACAACTTTGAATGAGTTTGTTTTAACAATTTTGTGTATGTGTAGATATGTGTAGGTCTGTGCACGTGAGTGCCGATGTTCTCGGAAGCCCACAGACAGTATCGGGTCCCTTGGGGTAGGAGTCGAGAGTGGTTGTGAGTTGCTCAAAGTAGGTGCTGGGAACAGGACTCGGGTCCTCTGCAGGAGCAGAAGGTCCTCTTAACTGCTGAGCCATCTCTCCAGCCCATGGAAGATTAGGCAGTTTTGATGGATGTGTGATTTGGTGTATTCTTGTTTCTATAACAAAACACTAGGCATTTTGCAAACAATAGAAACTTATTTATCCAGATTCTGGAAGCTGGTCAGTCCAAGATCAAGGTGCTAGAGGGTCAATGTCTGGTATGTATAGGTGTGTGTTTGTGTGTGTGTGTGTGTGTGTGTGTGTGTGTGTGTGTGTGTGTGCACTCATGCTCACTCTGCCTCCAAGGGAGCATCATGTGGGGTTTTCATTCTCTGCCTCCAAGGGAACACTGTGTGGGGTGTTCACTGTCTGCCTCCAAGGGAGAAGCTTGCTGTCCCATCCTCAAAGCGGGAGATGCTTGTAACAAGTCTTTCTCTGTACAACCAGCTCCCACATAACAACACAGAGACTTATTATTAATCATGAAAGCTCAGCCTTAGCTTAGGCTTGTCCCACTACCTCTTATAACTTAAACTAACCCATTTATTTTAATCTAGGTTTTACCACATGGCTTTTTACCTTTCTTTTATTCTGCACCTCTGACTTGTTTTGCATCTTCTAGAGTCTTCTGCGTACCTGCCTAGATATCTCTCTCTCTCTCTCTCTCTCTCTCTCTCTCTGTCCAGAAGTCCTGCCTATACTTCCTGCCTAGCTATTGGCCACTAAACTCTTTATTAAACTAATCAGAAGGCACCTTAGCAAAGACACATCTTTACAATGTAAACAAATATTCTACAATGGATGCTTCCACATATGACAGATGAGATGAGTGGGACTAAGGGACTAAGGGATTAAGATCCCTTCCACAGCTTCTATAAGGACACCAATCATGGCTGGCACATAGCTTGGCTGACAGAATGCCTGCTTACCTTGCACAAAACTCTAATTTGATCTCTAGCACTGCATAAATCCATGGTGCCACATACCTGCAATCCCAGCACTAGGGAGGTGGAGGCAGGAGGAACAGAAGTAAAGATTGTTCTATGCTACATATCAAGTTCAAGGCCAGTCTAGGGTAACATGAGATACTGTCTCAAAAAAAAAGAAAAAAAGAACATTAATCCATCCCATCCACGAAGGTGGAAGCTTGTGCCTTAGATACTTCCAAAGACCTGCCTCTGAAGGGCATCATCATCTTGACTACTAGGTTCCAACACATGATTTATAGAAGGACACACATGTCCATACCACAGCACTGAGAAAACCAGATAAACAGCTCTCTTCTTATGAAGTGTACACCAAAAACCTCTCGCTTTCATGGGTTGGAAATGGAATGCTCCTGTCTCAGGGGACCTGGGTCTTGCTTATCGTTAGTAAAAAACTGGCTTGAGGGCTGGAGAGGTGGCTCAGAGGTTAAGAGCACTGACTGCTCTTCCAGAGGTCCTGAGTTCAATTCCCAGCAACCACATGGTGGCTCACAACCATCTATAATGAGCTCTGGTACCCTCTTCTGGTGCCCAAGCATACATACAGGCAGAACACCGTATACATAATAAATAAATAAATCTTAAAAAAAAAAAAAAAAAAACTGGCTTGAACTCTGCCCTCACTGGATGCTCTTCTAGCATTACCAATTACCTTACCTGTAGTTCAGTTACACGTGAAGAGGTTCATTTCTTCCTCCAACATTTCCTAGGTGAGCCATGTGTGCCGGTGTGTGGTGTTGGCTTTTTTTACTCTTTGGGGGCCCGCCACCCAGCTCCCAAATAAATACATGGAGAATTATTCTTACTTACGAATGCCTAGACTTAGCTTGGCTTGTTTCTAGCCAGCTTTTCTAACTTAAATTATCCCATTTTTCTTCTATGTTTTGCTTCTGAGTTTTTTAACCTTTCTTTATTCTATATGGCTTTTCCCCCTTCCTACTCTGAGGCTGGCTGTGTGACTGAGTGGCTGGCCCCTGGCATCCTCTCCTTCTCCTTTTCTCACTCCTCTTCTCCTGAGCCTGGATTTTTCCTATTTATTCTCTCTGCCTGGCAGCCCCACCTATCTCTCTTTCCTGTCTAGCTATTGGCTGTTCAGCTCTTTATTAGCCCAATCAGATGTTTTAGACAGGCACAGTAACACAGCTTTACAGATTTAAACAAATGCAACATAAAAAAATGCAACACATCTTTGCATCGTTAAAATATTCCACAGCGTAAACAAATGTAACACATCTTGAACTAATATTCCACAACAGGCTAGTACCTCTAGTCCTGGCACTCAGGAGGGAAATCTCTGTGAGCTTCAGGTCAGTCTGGACTATATAGTAAGACCCTGTCTCAAAACAACCAAGAAAAATACACAACAATAACAAAAAAAAAAATCTAACTGATTGGGACTGGAGAGACGACTCAGCAGTTAAAAGCACATACTGCTCTTCCTGAGGACCCAAGATCAATTCTCGACACCCACATCGTGCAGCCCGCAAGCACCTGGAACTCTAGCTCTAAGAGATGCAATGCCTCTGGCCTCCACAGACACACTTATACACAATTAAAATAATAAATAGCTGGGTGTGGTTGTACATGCCTTTAATCCTGGCACTTGGGAGGCAGAGACAGCTAGATCTCTGTGAGTTCAAAACCAGCCTGCTCTGCTCTATGAGTTCCAGGGACAGCCAGGGCTACATAGAGAGACCCTGTCTCAAAAATAACAGCAACAAAAAGCAATCACTTGGTGTCACGTGCCCAGCATTCAAGAGGTGGAGGCACATGGATCAGGAGTTCAAGATCATCTTTAGCTACACAGTGAATTCAAGGCTAGTCTGGGCTACCTGGGAGCATGTCTCAAACACAAAACAACAGGAACCAGTAGCTTTATGAAAGTCTACTGCCTGCTAGGGACTCAGGGTAACCCACAATGGCATTTTGATAATCTAGAGGAGGTTATAAAGAAAGAGCTTACAAAAACTGGTAAGTCCTAGCCGGGTGGTGGTGGTGGTGGTGGTGGCGGCGGAGGCAGCACACGCCTTTTATCCCAGCACTTGGGAGGCAGAGGCAGACGGATCTCTGTGAGTTCCAGGCCAGCCTGGTCTACAGAGCGAGATCCAGGACAGCCTCCAAAACTACACAGAGAAACACTGTCTCAAAAAAACAAAACAAAACAAAAAAGACCAAAAAACCTGACAAGTCCTATGGAGGAAGCACAGAGGAGACGAGCCAACAAAGACCTTTGGCTTGTCCCCTTTTGTTTCCATGGAGATAACATTGTCATTGGTGGATAGATGAAAAAGAGCCAGGTATTCTTAGGGCAGAGGGAGGAGCATGGGAGGAGCATGCCAGGATTGGGAATGAGCAAGAGGAGTTAGGCAGCACAGGTCCATCCAACAGAGCAGTGTCGAGTGGAGGTGATGGTGTGCAGTCTGCCATCCACAGTTGTGGGTTCAAGTCTCAATCCCATCTCCGACTAACACTATGACCTTGTGACCTTTTGTGAAATTGTGAGTCCTCTACACACACACACACACACACACACACACACACACACACACACACACAGACACACACACACACACACACATACACGCAACACAAACATTTGGGGTTAATTGTAGTGTACAGGATCCCAAAGGGGGCTATAAACTCAGATTTTAAACATTCATCCACAGGCCAGGTGTAGAGATGTACACCTATAATTCCAGCACCTGGAAGGCAGAGGCAGAAAAATGGGATCCAGTGTGGGGCCAGCTAAGCCTACACACCTAATTCCTGGCCAGCTAGGACCCAGGGAGACCCTGTCTGAAAAAATAAAAAAATAAAAAAAAATCAAAGAAGAAAAACAAAACCAAAAATATTCCCAAAGATTTTAGGCCAACTAAAATGGCACACTCCCACAATTCCACCACTTATGAGGTAGAGGCAGGAAGGTCGGGAGTTCAAGGCCATCTTCGCCTCGCAGCTACACAGTGAGAAGAAGCTTTTCTGGGCTACATGAGACATGTGTCATCCATCCCAGGAAATCTTATTCAGTCTCACTACACATAAGATAGGCTCTGAGTTTTTAACAGTTACTACGCTTATTAGGGAAACTTACAAAAGAGAAAAATCTAGCCCACAACTCATTTTCAACGTGGTGAAATGTTTGTGAATTCTAAATTAACAGTGAGTGACAATTGCACAATGCAGTGTTTTGCAGACATTTAATTAACCACTCATTAATTTAGATTTTGATGACACTTTTTTAAAAAGTAGGTTTTTTTTTTTTTTTTTGTTTTAAAGTATTTTTGTGGATTGGTAAACTCCCGAGGAACTCAGCTCCTGACTCCAGTAGCTTGAGGGATAAGCTGGCCATGCACTCTGCAGTCCTTAGGCCCCCAGTCTCCTCCACTTTTGGTCCCTGCCTGAGCTCTGTGCTCCACTGCTCATGCCTAGATTCCTTTACACTTACTCCCCAACCCCACTCCCACCTTCTTTAAATCAAAGTCTGTCTTCCTTGATGTCCTTAAGTTCAAGGGCAGGGTCTAAAAGTCACTTTGTACCAGAGCCATCCTGGATGGGGCTCTTGAAGGTGCTTAGCGGATCTTGGTTGGGCAGATGCACAGTAGTGAACAGCAGTTTCTACTCGGTCCCTACTCTTTTCCTTTCTCCATTACCTTCTCCCTCTTCTTCCTTAATTCTTAGTATCAGACAAGTGCCATTTCTCCGTCCCTTGTAACCTTGTAAATGCGTTTTGAACAAACTGGCTTCTGCCCCAATTTTATCTTCATTTTCTAATGAGGGTCATATAAAATGCACACAGTGGCTGGCGGTGTCGTTCATTGGGTAGAGTGCTTACCTGGTGGGCAGGTAACCTTTGGTTTGATTCTCAGGTGTAGTGGTATACTACTAGTGGCACTCAGGAAGTGGAGGTAGGAGGTCAAGGTCATCCTGAGAGACAATGTGAATTCCAGACCAGCCTAGAGATACAAGGAAGCAAGATACATATCTTAGTTTTAGCAAACAGAATCACAATAACATTAAGAACATCAATATCTTTGACTTTGTTCTGGAAATCATCTTAGTTTTCATGGGAAATTTTTTTCAAATGTTGAAGTCTCTCGATGGTTAATAAATATGTTTTCTGTTTAAAACTCCGTAGGAAATATTTTCACACTACAAATCTACTTTGCTTATTAGATTTATGTAACTTGCTGGAACAAAAATTAAACTGGAAAGTTCTTGTCAGAGCTGAGCACAGCAATATCCAATTAACGTGGACCTCTTCAAAATAAGGCCATCTCTTAGTAGTCATATTTTTAATCCCTAAGATGCTTGTGCTCTGAAGCCTTCCAACTGCCAGCCTATACAAATGGCCTTCTTTTGCCATGGCCAGACGCCTTTCACAATATTGTATACTGCAGACTCAGTTCCTTCTGGACCCGACCAAGCTCCCTAGTCCCATGAGGCTGGGAGGAAATGCACGCTTTGGCCGGGAGCACTTCTATTTGGCAGAGGAAGACATGACTACTCTGAGGTCAAGTGCCCTGGTCTTACTTCTTAAATAAACAAACAGAGTTCTGGAGAACTCAGAGGACCTCCCAGATGTCCCTCCTGGGATCTGTAGTCCTGAGGAATTAAACTCAGAATGATCCCTTTAGTTCATTTATGGATTAGAAGATTTTTTTTCTGGTGTCTACATTTTGCAATTCTTCATATATTATATATATAATATATGAAATATATACATATATGTAATTTCTTCTTCTTTTGAGAGAGGGGCTCATGAAACCCATGCTGACTTCCGTGGGAATTTTCTTTTTCCTATCAAGGTAGCTAGTCCCCTAAGGACTAACAGTGCAGAAATCTGCCCTACCTTGTAAAACTTTTATGCAAAGGAATCCAAATCTTTTTAATTTCCCCTACCTTATAAAACCTTCGTGCAAATCTTTTCATCTCCCCAACCAGGTAAACCTTTCATTGATGAAAAGCCCCATCCCCCACCCGCTCCTACATTTCCAGAATTTGATGGCCCGGAACAGCCAACCCACGCCTCCTTTCCTTTATTTCCTTTGCACTGATTTTTTTTTAGATTATTTATTTTATGTGCATTGATGTTTTGGCTGCATGTATGTCTGTGGCATGTATGTCTGTGTGAGGGTGTGGGGTTGAAGTTACAGCTGTGTGGGTGCTGGGAATTGAACTCAGGACCTCTGGGAGAGTGGCCAGTGCGCTTAACCACTGAGCTCTCTCCAGCCCTGCACTGATTCTTTAAAACTAGCCAGTCTTGACAGACTGTGAGACCTGACCCCAGCCAATGGAGAAAGCCACAATCACCGTTTTTTGTTTTGTTTGGTTTTTGTTTTGTTGAAACAATGTGTTACTATGTAGCCCCGGCTGGACTAAAAGTCACTATGTATGGACTAGGCTTGCCTCAAGTGCTGGGATCCAGTATGGAAACATTTCAATTTCATATGAACCCAAGAACTTGTCAATTCTTGGGATTATTCCCTGTGCCACTGGAGTCTTTTCAGAAACTTCTTGCCTGTGCCTGTATTTTGAAATGCCTTATCTATGTTTTCCTCTAGAACTTAAAACAGATCTGGCTTTAAAGTTATTGATCCATCTTGATTTTTTGTTTTGTTATGTAATTGGATCTAAAATAGCCCAGGCTGGCTTCAAATTCCTGACTCTCTCACTCCAGCCTCCTGAATGTGAGAATTAAGGTATGAACCACCACACCCAGCTGACTTATATTTTTGTGCAGAGTGAGAGATATGGATCTAATTTAATTTTTCTCCACGTACAAATGAAATTTTCTCAGGACCATTTATTGTAAAGATCTGTACCAACCTTTTTCTTTTAGGCCACCAATCAGCTCCCAAATCATGACACAGAGACTTATTATGAATGCTTGGCCTAGCTTAGGCTTGTTTCTGGCTAGCTCTTTTAAATTAAGTTTCTCTTTATCTACCTTTTGCCTTGGGACTTTTTATTTTTCTTTCTGTATATCTTACTTTTATTTCTTCTGTGTCTGCTGGCTGGCAGCTCCCTGACTTCTGCCCTGTGTATCTCCCTTGTTCTCCTCTTCTTCTCTCGTTCCTCCTCTGGAGCCTAGATTTCTCCTCCTATTATTCTCCCTGCATGCCAGCCCCGCCTGCCTATCCCTCTCCTGCCTATCTATTGGACATTCCACTTTTTATTAGACCAATCAGGTGCCTTAGGCAGGCAAGGTGAAACAGCAACACATCTTTACATAATTAAACAAAAACAGCATAAACAAAAGTAACACACCTTTCCACAGTTAAAGTAATATTCTGCAGCATAAACAAATGTAATACATCTCTGCCTAATTAAAATAACATTCTACAGCAAAGGTCTTTTATTCAGTGTTTGTCTTAGACATCTTTGCCAAAAATCAGAAGGCTGTAGCTATCTGGGCTTATTTCTGAGTCCTCTTTTCCATTTCATTGTTCCATCCGATTTTATTTATTTATTTATTTATTTATTTATTTATTTATTTATTTATTTATTTATTGTCACTATGGCTTTGTAGTGTAGTTTGAGGCCAGGTATTATGGTGCCTTCAGCCGAAGTATTATGGTACTCTTGCAGCCGAAGATTGCTCCAAATGGTCAGGATCTTTTGTACTTTCATGGAATTTTAGGATTTTTTTTCTCTTTCTGTGAAGAACGCCATTGAAATTTTCATGAGGATTGTATTGAATCTGTAGACTGGTTTAATTGATGTAGCCATTTTTATAATACCAATTCTGTCCATTTCTGAGTACTGGCAGGCTTCCCATCCACCTTCAATTCAGCTTTTCAGTGTTTTGCTTTGGGTTATTTTGTATAACTATTAGAATTGACTATGTAGTAGATGATCTTGAACTCCTGACCTTATTGCCTTTATCTCCCAAGTCTAGGAGTACCCTACCACACCTGGCCTGTTTTATTTTTTTGACAGGGTCTCCCCATGTAGCCCTGGCTGTTTGGAATTCTCTATATGGATTAGGATGGCCTTAAACTTGTGACACTCCTTTTTAAAAATATGTTTTATTCATTATTTGTGTGTGTATACATGGTTTCGGGAGTTGGTTCTCTCCATCCACTTTGTTGAGGCAGGTTCTCTCTTACTTCTGCTACCCTGCATATTCTAGGTGAGCTGGCCGATAAGCTTGTGGATGATACTCCTGTCTCCACTTCCTGTCTCAACGTAAGCTCTGCATCTGGCTTTTTACATGGAGTCTTAGTTACTTTTCTACTGCTGTGACCAAGCACCATGACCGAGGCAACTTAAACGGAAGAAAAGCATTTCGTTGGGGCTTTGCTTACAGTTTCAGAGGGTTCGTCCATGATCATCACGATGGGGAACATGACAGGCAGGCAGGATGCTGGAGCAGTAGCTGAGAGTTCATATCTGACCTTCATGTTGCAGGCAGAGAGGGAGCAAGACCAGGGCTGGCGGCATGGGCTTTTGAAATTTACCCCCAGGGACACGCTTTCTCCAACAAGTTCACACCTCCTAATCCCTCCTAAAACAACCCACCAACTGGGAGCTAAACAGACGAACCTATGGGGGCCTTTCTCATTCAAACCACCACACATGGCTCCCGGGGATCAAACTCAGCTCACCAGGGTTAGATGGCTGCTTTACCAGCTGAATCCTTTGAGCATGCCTCATGAGTTTTACTGCCTGTGTCTTGTGAGTTCTGGGAGGACAGCTATGTACTATTGGTGTCTTAAATGTGTCCCAGAGGAGATCTTTCATCTCCTGGATTAGGCCCATTCCCAGGTATTTTATTCTCTTGGAGGTCACGTGACTGCCGTTTCTTTCTGATTTCTTGCTTAGCAAGTTGATTGCTGGTCTATTGTACGGTTGGTCATTGGCACACTGTATGATTTTTCCCATGTTACTTCTGTGCACTCTAGCTGTGCTGAAAATGGGTAACAAAGGTCTAAGAGATTGGGATGAATGTATTCCAAGAGGTGACCAAGCCCAAGTCCTGTGTTTGCTGTCTGCAAATGCCTGTCATTCTCGCAAGTTAGAAATTTTACATATTCTTAGAAAAGCTGCTCTCGACAAAGTATGCACAGGGTTTTAGTATTTTGTTGTTTACATATTGAAAAGAGTTTCTTTTTCTCCTTCATTGAATTTTGGCTTTTCACAGTGTGCAATTTTGCCGCATTTATGATCATTATGTACTTTGTTTCAAAAGAATGCATTTTGTCGTAAAAAGCCCTTCACATGACTAGAGGAAGCGATCGATTCTCTACGAATATTCCAGCACAACCTGTGGGGTTTTTTTCCCCACTTGCTCTGAGAATATTTAAAACAATCTGCAAAAACTCCTATGTACAGCAATTAGAAGGGAAAACTGGAGCCAATTGAATTCTCTTAATCAAGAAATAATTAATTTGTGCATGACAATGTTGGAGTCCTACATACAAAAGGCTGGACGATTTTTCCTTCCCCTTCTCCTTTTCACAAAGTTACAATTTCGATCTCGCTTTGTTTGTGAGATAATAAGGAAGGCTTGTGCAAAGTGAGACAAGATGAACAGAGAGACTCTCTCATGAATAGGAGAAATGAATGTTTTTTTAATTTAAAGGAAACTGTATTTAAAACACAATTTTTGGAAAATATAATGAAGTCAAATATAAATATTGTGAACAGATGTTTCTTAAGAAGCTGCCGCGGTGAATAATCACCATCTGGAGCCATTCACGGAGAGAACAAGGTAAGCGCGCACCTGTTCCTTTCTTGAAAACGATGTAATCTTTGTCCCAAATTATAAACAAGTATGGCAGTTTCCATGAAAATGTAATATCCAATTTGCCAAGCCATTTAGAAAACTAGTGATGAGAATTTAGATGGTTTAGAAAAGTGTATGTTTTATATAAGGGTTTTTTTTTCCCCCGAGACAGGGTTTCTCTGTAGTTTTGGTGCCTCCCAAGTGCTGGGATTAAAGGCATGGGCCACCACCACCCAGCTGTATAAGGTTTTTAAAAAAGACTTTATTTTTATTTTTTGATTATGTGTGTGTGGTTTGTCCATGTTAGTGCAGTGCCTGTGGAGGCCAGGAGAGGGCATCGGACAGCCTGGAGCTGGAGTTACAGATCTTGTGAGTCCCTTGACGCAGGACCTGGGAACCAAACTGTGGTCCTCTGGCGGAGCAGTAAGTGCTGAAAAGTGAAAGGCCTTGTCTGACGCAGACTTCACTGTTGCCCTGAATTGTCTCTTCTAAAGAAACACTTCTTGCTGAGTGTGGTGGCTTGTGCTTTTTAGCATCACGGAGGCAGAGGCAGGCAGATCTCTGTGAGTTCCAGATCAACCAGGGCTATACAGTGAGACTAAATCTAAAATAAAATAAAAATAAAACTGTTCAAAGTGGATACATGATCTATATTTATTTAAAAGTATTTCATTTTTAACTATGTGTCTGTGTGCATGTCTGTATGTGGGTCTGTACATATGAATGCAGGTACCTGGAGGCCGGAGGCATCAGATGCCCTGGAGCTGAGTTACAGGCAGCTGTGAGTCACATGACCTGTGTCTTAGGGTTTCTGTTGCTGCAGTGAAACACCGTGATCGAAAAGCAAGTTGTGGAGGAAAGGCTTACACTTCCATATCACTGTTCATCACTGAAGGAAGTCAGAACAGGAATTCAAGTAGGGCAGACACCTGAAGGTAGGAGCTGATATAAAGGTCATGGAGGAGTGCTGCTTACTGGCTTGCTCCACATGGCTTGTTCAACCTGCTTTCCCTTCCTTCCTTCCTTCCTTCCTTCCTTCCTTCCTTCCTTCCTTCCTTCCTTCCTTCCTTC